>JAHWFP010260132.1:0-20177 GCA_023313725.1 Lithobius niger
ATACTTGAGAACGAGGTTCAGTACCTTCGCAGAGGAAGCTCCTCCTAAAATTCAACTAAGCTAGTGTTTGTGGGCCTTATGCCCGAAAAATAAGTGATAAATCAAATTACATGAATACAAGTTATAACAATGGCGGCCATGATGCAGTAGCGCTGCTGGTGGTTTTGGTCGATCTTCAAATGTAGATCTGATAATCTTCCAGATGGAAAGTTCGAATTTGGGCTTCCCCAAAAGGCTTGTATTTGGGCAGGCTATGGATGTTGAAAATTAGGATTGATTTGATCCATTATTAACAAAACGGCGTGATTTGCCTAGGAGAGGCATTTAATTACCCCAAAGAAAAAAATTTCAAATTTTGGGAAAAACAGGCGTTTTTCGGTGGCGCTCCTTTGCACGCTCCCGGACGCAGGATTTTACTCGGGGTTCCTGAGAACTCGGAATAAAAGCTAGAATGTATAGGTTAGTGCACACAAGATATGCAATGAACACAAGACGGCCAAAATATACAAAAATTAACGTGAAATAAAGTACATTATTTACAGAAATATTGACTTTGCCGTTTTGTATTTTTGGGGGACCAACGTTTTTGTGCCTCAGAGAACGTTACGTAAAAATAAAAATTACAAGTTAAAGTTTATTGTTTTTGCAACCATTTACTAAATACTGTCCGCGCTGCTAGGTGCAGGAATATCGTACAAGTATTTGAAAATGGGGCAAAAAGACATCAAGAAACATACTAGTTTTCAAAGTAAAAGTACAAAGTTTAAGTTTGTTGTTTCGTTATAACAAATAAATGAGGCCATCTACTGCTCTGATAATAAATCCCGTACGGATTCTGCCTCTGCTCAAGTCTAGTCATTTTTTTTTATCTGGGATGACTGCGAAATTAACCCTCCGCCGCATTTCAATTAACCTAGCCGCTGCGATAGGGATCGGAGAATCGAATACTATGGGTACGCATAAAATGACCAGCTCTATTTACTGTTAAACTACTCCCACTGGTTTGGTTTGAAGTTACCAAACAACTTGTTTACAAGGGTGATGTGACACTAAAGGGTTTAAAGGTATGACCCCTAACTTAAACATAACAGTACAACACTGGGAAGTTTTGTGGATAAAAACTAACGACCTTTTAACGACATTGCTAACCTTTTTCGCAGAGGGGTAGACAGACGGCTGTTTTTGGGAAGAAAGCCATTTCGTAGAAAACTTAAAGAAGAGCCAACCGGGGACAGATTACAGCTCCCGTAGAATATTCCTAATGAATATTTAATTAGTGTCGTTACAATCTTTGTTAATATTCTCCCACAAAGGGAGACATTGATATTGACAAAAAGAGTAAAACATAGGTACTTAAAATTTAGGTGTGAAGGCCAAAACGGGAATTAACTGGGAGTTGCTTCAGGATGAGCTCCCAACAGACCAAAATGACAAAATTAAAAATGCAGTTAAAATTTAATTTCAGTCAATTTGTACTGAAAACAAAATGTTAAACATTTAAGAACTTGTTTTAAACAAAATATCTACTCAACGCATCCGCGTTTAAGTGTAACTTACCAGGCTTGTACCGGACAGTGTAGTCATAATCTTGGAGGGTGAGGCTCCACCTAAGCAATCTGGGATTTTTGCCAGACATTTGCTTGAGCCAGTGGAGTGGGTTGTGATCTGACTCGATGATAAATTTTGTCCTATAGATGTAGGGCCGTAACTTAGCAACAGACCAGATCAAACAAGCACACTCTTTTTCTGTTGTCCCATAATTTTGCTCACGGGATGTTAATTTACGTGAAACATAAAGGCAGGGGTGTTCATCTTCACCAAATTGTTGGGACAACACGCCGTCCATGCCACGGTCGGAACAATCGCATTGGAGGATGAAGGTTTGGTTGAAATCGGGGGCTCTTAGGACGGGAAACGTCACTAAGGCAGTCTTCAAAGTTTCAAAGGCAGTTTGCTTTGAATCGTTCCATGAGACAGGATCGGGTGTATCCTTTTTCAGAGAGTCTGTAAGGCTTGCACAGATTTCGGAATAGTGGGGAATGTAGTGCTGGTAATAACCAACCAAACCAAGGAAGGAACGCACATCTTTCTTAGTTTGTGGCCGCTCAAATTTTTGGAAAGCCAAAAACTTCACTTCTGAAGGAGTGCGAGTTCCATTACCCACCTCGTGACCCAGAAAAGTAGCTTTGCTGCAAGCGACCTGCGATTTTTTGGCATTTACCGTTAACCCGGGCCTTCTTGACAGCAAAGAGAAAATTAAAGACGTTGTCTAAGTGTTGTTGCCACGCTTCGGCACCAACGGCGGTGTCATTTTGAAAAGGAGTGACATACTCCTTCATGCCACGAGTGACATTATCCATAAGCTTTTGGAAGCAAAATGGAGCGTTTTTCATCCCCATATTCATCATAAGGGGAGAAAATTTCCCTATGGGGTAGTAATAGTGGCGGCCATTGAAGCCTGTGGCGTCAAGCGCACTTGCCAAAATCCACGGTTAAGGTCAAAGATAGAGATATACTTCCACTTAGCTGCACGCTCAATACATTCCTCAATGTTGGGAATTGGGTAATCTTTAGCTACCGTATTGTTGTTCAGCTACAGGGCGTGGGCGAGCGTCTTCTTTTTGTACAATAATCATGGGAGATCCATGAGGAGAATCCGTTTCCACAATTAAGCCCAGATCTAACATGCGTTAGATCTCTGTAACTATTAAGTCACGTTCGAACTTGGCGTGCCTGTAATATTTACAAGGCTTTACTTGACTGTCAATCAATGCCATATCGTGGGTGACAATGTCGGTACGTTTCGGCAAAGTAGAGAAAACACCGTCTACCTGGTCAAAGATTTTCAGCAAGTCGGATTTTTGCGACTCTGATAAATCCCCTGTCTTTTTGAAAAGACTCATGGCTTCCTTTGAGTTAAGATGGCCATCACCAGGTTTGCCTGTCCAAACATGGTCGTGGTGAGTAAACTCACGTTCGTCATTGTAAGAGTGATTACTCGATCCTTTGTAACGGCGGGTGCTACGACGGTGTAGGTGCTTGTAGCATCGCCGGTCGCCTGGTGTAACTGGATCTTCCTTACTATTACTTTTGGTACTTTTTGGTTTAAACAAGCACAACAGCTACAGTCCCGGCGTAGGGAATGGAGCTACACATGTCCTAATATTGTAGGCTAACAGTAATAATAAGCGGTAACGCTGCCACCAAGGTGGGAAAATTAGGCTAGCTAAGCTAAGTTTAAGAGAATTGTCTTAATTTCTTACTTCTAGCGAACAACGGACGAATAAACCAACTGGGTTTCAAACTCTTGGTTTTATTTTTAAACAAACATGTCAAAAAAATATACCGCACTTTACATTTACATTTGGCAAATTTATAACTGAATTAGTTCATAAATAACAGGGGCAATTTACATTAAATTCAACTTGAACAGTTACTGTGTTCACTTAAAACAATTTCAAATAGAAACAGTGATTTTCTTAGGCACAAGAGGATTTCGCAAAAGAGCTCTCTAAATTACGAACAGCCTCGGCTGTCTAGTAATAGTAGACCTGTTTTACAGTTATTTTTCTAAGTGTATACGCTAAACATTAAACCTCCTAGAGCTGCTGTTAATAAGTCAACTCCTTAAATTATAGAAGCCCCGGCTACCTATAAAGTCGATCCGAGCGTTTAATTAAAGCAACCTTCCACGAAGATCAAACCGTCCTTGTTTACTTTAAACTGCGTTTAAAAAAACATGAAATAAAGCTGGTTTTTAGTAAGGGACCGTGAACCCTTCAATTACGGCCGCCAACGTCCGAAATACCGTTTGGCTTGACGCACCATTAATTTACTTTCTAAAGCTACGAGGTTAAGTTAAGTTTAAACTATAAATTTTGAATGTAAGTCCAAAAATTAAACTTTTAAAGCTAAACTAAGTACGATACGAACCACCACCTTTGCCCGGCATGGCAACAATCGGACCGCGGCATCTCCACTCCCGACCGGCGTAGTGACCTCTAGCTTTGAGAATCCTTGAGCTGTGCTAACGAGTGAATCTGGGTTTTGGGTTTTTATGCCTTCTGCTTGGCAGGCAGGTAGAGGGTTAGCGCGGACCTGTAGGAGAGCGACGGAGGGGGTGAGTGGGGAAGAGGTGGACGCTTGGAGGAGGACAGACTGACCAAAATCGGCCGAGCTGTCACTACCGGAAGTCGGCCATGACAGCGCGGACGACCGGGGTAGCTTGAGCGCTCTGATTGGCTGACGGAATTGAAGCAGTGTTTTGGTTGGATGGATTCGAATTGACAAAGGGAATTGCCGACTTGGAAACTTAGAGGCCAGGTTTGAAAAGTGCAAGTGAGTTTTCAACTCATAACAACGTGATTTTTAGGCCTATTAAAATAAACTACGATGTTAGGCATCGCAACTATTGAAGGAGGGGGGGGGGGGAACGAAGTGTAATGCACAGAATTATTATTCGACTTTGGGAATGAAACTGCTATATACAAGGCATGTTTACAACGAAGGAAAGCTAGTTTGTTTACGGTTTTAGAGGTTCACTACGGTCGGAGTTTGGATGGAGATGCTATAAAAAATGAACATAAAATCATACTCTGGGACCGAGAAAATATACAAACATAAACATTGGAGCTCCGGTAGGGTTCATGGCAAGAAGTTAAATTTACCAAAATGCAATAAGTGCACAAATCAAAAGATTAAATGTTCCAGTTAGTTTTTAAGGGCTAAATCGCAGTTTAGGTTAGATTTTTAAACTGGTTTGAACATCGGACATTTTTCATAAATAAGCAAAGTCGTCACTTGTTACAAATAAAAAATATCGTGAGTTGTCAACATCTAAAACACACTAAGCTGGAAAGTGTTTCGGCTTTATGCCTAAAAAAATATACATTATTTACATTTTTAAGTGAAATCGCCATAAAGACGATGCTCTTCTGGTAGGTAAGAGTGCTGCCCTCAGGTTTTTTCTTCGGTGGTGTTGAGGTGTCCTCACCACGAGCGTCTGATACGAGACCGCGTTTACACCTTCCCCAGGCAGATAGTGCTTTAACAAGTTAATGTCATAGATGGTTTCTTTTTGAGAACCATGGGACTTCTTAACTAGATAATTGGTATCTGATAAGCGTTTGATCACATCACAGGGTCCATCCCAATAAATTTCTAACTTATTGGCTCGGTCAGGTTTATGGATTAGAACCTTGTCACCTTCTTTGAAGGCTTTGGGTAATGCAGAAAGCATTACTATTAAATTTTATAAGCTTTAACTGTAAACTGCAGTGTTATACACCACAACTAGTTTTGGCTGGGGAGGGGGGCAAAAGAGAGGATTCGAATTTTTGCACAGTTTGACTTACGGAATTGCTTGAAAACAGATCTTTTTAAGAATTCTTTTGGTTTTAATAGTATATCAAGCTAGCAGTAGCATTTGGTTGGGTCCAGTCGGGCTGAGATGAGAACTAAAACAAACATATATACACTAAAATTCGTGTCCGGTAGAATGCCGATGTCTAATTACTTCGACTAATGGCAGCGTTTCTGGGGGCAAAATAATATTATAAAAGGCTAAATAGATGAATAAATAGTCTAGCTTAGTTGTATGCTAAAACGCATGAAGTAAAATCGGAGGTTTAACCTTAAAGTTAAAGGACAATGTTTGATCTAAGTGGAAATTTTTCATAGTAGTTGCGATCGTTCAAACACAATAAAAAATATCACACATCAAAATTAGTTGTCTGTACTTGAGAACGAGGTTCAGTACCTTCGCAGAGGAAGCTCCTCCTAAAATTCAACTAAGCTAGTGTTTGTGGGCTTTATGCCCGAAAAATAAGTGATAAATCAAAATACATGAATACAAGTTATAACAATGGCGGCCATGATGCAGTAGCGCTGCTGGTGGTTTTGGTCGATCTTCAAATGTAGATCTGATAATCTTCCAGATGGAAAGTTCGAATTTGGGCTTCCCCAAGAGGCTTGTATTTGGGCAGGCTATGGATGTTGAAAATTTGGATCGATTTGATCCATTATTAACAAAACGGCGAGATTTGCCTAGGCGAGGCATTTGGGTACTCCAAAGAAAAAAATTTTGGGAAAAACAGGCGTTTTTCGGTGGCGCACGTTTACAAGTCCCAGTCTATGTGTTGCGAGATAACGATTGCATCCTACGCGTAGGACTGCGAGCAGCGTCTCGGGCTGATGTCCTCAGCACCATGGCTAATGTATTATGCGAACGCCTTCACGCCGATCCGCCTATTCAAGAAACCAAGCGGTTGGCGTTCCTTATTCATCAGGTTTTCCGCAAGAGCTCTTTCGCGACGTACCATGCTATGAACTGGTTCACCAGGGCTCTGTTCAACTCGACGCTTCTCCTGCATGAGATCGCACTCAACACGACTTCGAATCTTCGCGATTCCACCCGCCATCTCCTTCGGAACCAGCCGATCCACGAGACGGTAGGGGTGTGCGATCACAACTTTTTCAAGTCGAGTCGAGTTCGAGTCGAGTTGGGAGTTGGGTATTGAGTTTCAAGTCGAGTTCAATTTTTGAGTATGGTTTTACAAACTAAGAAGAAATCGCGGAATTCTATGATTTTTCACAAAAAAACTGAAAAACTCTGGGAGAAAAGCAAAGCCAGGTTTTTGGGCCAAGGCCAAAGTGCATTAAACACAGTATGTTAAGACATTGTGGTAAAAATTATATCTTAATACTTTGGTGTTGAAACATAAAAGTTCAATAAATAGACCTGATTTCTTGCAACATGTCAACCCCAGAAACAAGTAAAACTGTTAACCCATCTGCGAAAAAAATTTCCTTCCTAAAATTTTGGTAAATAACTTGGAAATTGACCTCAACTTCTCTGAAAACCTGGAAAACTCCGGGGAAATTCTTTCAGTATTTTGGTGGGAACCGCGTTTTTCCTGTATCAAAAATACTAAACACACGACAGTCACTATATAACTACAAGAAATATTCCGCAGTTTTTAAGCATTTTTTCTAGAAACTTACGTAAATGTGGTAAGTTTTGTTGCAATGATATTACGATCTTTTTTGCTAAAACTCAACATAGATCTCCACTGTCCCAAACTAAAGGTTGTAGAAGTGAGAATGTCTCAGACTGACTGACAGAACCAAAAAGGAGTAACGAGATTCCCATAGCGATACTCTGTAAAACTCGAAACTCGAAAATTTCGAACTCAAAGTTTTAGGATCGAGTCGAGTTTACACAACGAAGTCAAACTCGAAATCGACTCGAAATTTCGAGTTTTGCACATCCCTACGAGACGGAATCACTATTCCGGGGGCTTATTCCAAAGGTTGCCTCTCATCTCGATGTCTCAAAAAAGCCTCGACTTGTCAAGAATCGGTCGTTCAAGCGGCAACGTTCCTCTACTACCACACATTCCGATCCGCCTGGCGACAACTGGTCCGCTCAGAAGATGACGGAACCCGGTCCGCTCAATCCGCCACGGTCCTCATCGCCCTTTCCTGCCTGTTCCCAAGGCCGAGGACGCGGTCGGTCCTTGGGACGACCCACGACTCCAGATAAGCGGCAACGTGCCTCTTCCAGTTCCAGGTCCCGACAATAGGGACTCTTACTGACATTCCTCCGCCCCCACAGGTCGTACGGGGACGGTTACGTTTCTTCCTGCCGGCTTGGCAAACGATTACTCATGATCCTACAATTCTTTCCATCATTACCCAGGGCTTTAAGCCGACGTTCCTGGTCCCCCCACCTCTTCGTTTTCCGCCATGGGATTGGGACAAACCCGGCCCATCCGCACTGCAGCAGGAGATAAGTGCTCTCCTCAACAAACAAACGATCCGCATTCTGGATCCGCCTTTTTCCCCCGGATTTTACAGCAGCATTTTCCTTTGTCCAAAGAAATCGGGCAGTACTCGACTCATTTTCAACTTAAAACCCCTCATCAAGTTCATCATCAATCCTCATTTCCAAATGGAAACGGTCTCCTCGATCCGGGAGTCCCTCCGTCCGGGGAATTGGACAATTTCGCTCGACCTGGCAGAAGCATACCTACACATCCCGCGTCATCCCTCTGTCCGCCACCTTTTTCGATTTATTCACGACGGAAGAATCTACGAATTTTGCAGCCTCCCGTTCGGGCTCAACGCAGCTCCTCGTATCTTCACTATGGTACTGCGTCTGGTCCTGGCCCACCTTCATCAACGAGGCATACGGATTCATGCCTTTCTGGACGACTGTCTCCTACCTCATCCCGATGCTGCAATTGTTTTACAAAACATACGATCCGCCGTGTCTCTTTTTCATTTCCTTGGTCTGGGAATCAACCTACCCAAGTGCCAATAAACATCCAGCACAATCCTTCGTGTTCCTCGGCCTTTTCAACCTGGGTCGTGCCAAGGTCATGCCTTCCCCGGAACGCGTCTCCAAACACGTAGCATCCGTACGAGCGTTCCTCCATCTACCACGTCATACCTTCAGCGACCTTGCTTCGGTAATCGGGACGATCGACTCGTTTGCGGACCTGGTCCCTTACGGTCGCTGGATGGCTCGCCCTCTGCACCACTACCGGATGGAACACTGGGGCAATCCCCATCTAGCCCTCTTGCAGCCGTCACAACAGCTCCACCCGTCCTTCCCGCTTCAAACCATTCAGTGGTGGACGGATGTATTCAACCTCACTGCCTCGTTTCCTCTTCACGAGCCGGTTCCTCACTTACACCTGTTTACGGATGCCTCCCTCACGGGTTGGGGTGCACATATACGCTGTCTCACCGTGTCGTAACCATGGCCGTCTCCACCCCAGGAACATATCAATCATCTGGAGCTTCGAGCGGTCCTCCTCAGTCTTCAGCATTTCCAGGACCATGTTTCTGGTCACGTCGTTCAGGTACACATTGACAATACCACTGCTGTTGCATACCTGAAGAAGGGAGGGGGAACGCGATCTCTATCCCTTCACCAAATATCGTCAGACATCTTCCAACTGTGCATCCGTCTCAAGATGGAACTCCTCCCTCTTCATATTCCGGGTTCCCGGAACGTGACTGCCGATTCCCTGTCCCAGCGGAACCCTCCAACCAGCGAATGGTCTCTGGATCCCAACATCTGCTCAGCCATGGTCGACCTGTTTGCTACTCGGTTCAATGTGTAACGGCGGACGCTACGACGGCTGAGGTGCTTGTAATGCCCTCGGTTTCCTGGTTTGACACGGAGATTCAGCTTAAGGTGTTGCGGTGATTATAACGACTTTTACGGCATAAGCACAGCATGGGCTACAGTCCCAGCATGGGGGATGGAACGTCGGGTCCTACATAAAGGGGCCTAAACTTTAATACTACTAGTATTTCACTGCCGCCAGCGATAGAATTTAACTGTTTATCAAGAGCTAAAATTAAAGATGGGCTACATATTTATTTTACACCTAAACAATTAATCAAATAGCAAACGAAATGAAGTTAAAAACTCCTGGTTTTATTATAACAACAGGGAATGAAAGCACACTTTACATTTAGTTTGCACGAAAAGCTTTTGAAATAAAGTATTTAAAAGTACAAAGTTGAATTTACATTTTCACAATTCACACGATCCTACAAAACGACACTTGTGTTTTGAATGTACAATTAAATTTTCGCGCTCACTTGAGGCCTCCGCAAGACTGAACAGCCCAGGCTGGTTACAGGCTATCAAACAGTACGTTTCAAACACGCATGAAAGATCAACCGTTTCACAGTTTTGTTTCTAAGTGTTAAAACAGAGCCTTAAACCTCCCAGACTTGCTGTTTAGAAGTCAACTCCTCAAATTATAAAAGCCGTGGCTACTTATAAAGTCCGTCTGGAGTGAATAACCAATGAATCCCACACGAAGATCAAACCGTCAGTTATTTGGATTAAAGTTACATTTAAAACAAATAAGAAAAAGTTGTTTTTTTTTGTAAGAGAACCACTCTGACGTTATGGGGTGAGAGAACCTAATATGCCGCTTAAGGCGTCACCACTACAATTTCCTCTAAGCTAGAGAGTTTAAGTTAAGTTTTAAACTATGAATTTGGGCTTAGGGGGTCCTAAATTAAATTTTCAAAAGTTAACTTACAAACATACGAACCACTGCCATTTTGCCCGGCATGGCATCCTACGGATGTGACGTCTCCATTCCCGACTGGCGTGACCCTTCTAGCTTGAGAGATCTGTGAGCTGTGCTGAGGATGCTTAGGGCGGGGGGGTTTTATGCTAGAGACCGGAAGTTTGCGTGGACGGGCAGGAGAACTGCGGGGGTCTGGTTGGCTGAGGACCTTGAGAACAATGGAAAGTGTGAGAAGTCGGTTGAACAAAGGGACTGGGTGCAGAGCCGTTTGAAGGAGTAGGGATGGAAAAAGATAGGCCTGTTTGAGTTTTACTCAAGTGAACTTTGTGAAAAGGCCTTTACTTTGAAATATGGATTATTGAATGAATATTTACATGTTGGCAACGTGAATAGGCTCTGGTCAAAGCTTAGTACTTTGGCTTGGGTAATACATAAAGCTTTACTATTAAATTTTACAAGCTTTAACTGAAAACTGCAGTGTTATACACCACAACTAGTTTGGCGGGGGAGGGGAGTAAAAAGGGGGATTCGAAGTTTTATGCACAGTTTTACTTTCGGATTGCTTTGGGAACAGATCTTTATAAGTATCTTTTGGTTTTAATAGTGGAACAAGCTAGTAGTAACGTTCTGGTGGTCACAGTCGGGTGTAGAGGAGAACTAAAACATATATACGCTAAAATTTGTCTCCGGTAGAATGCCAATGTCTAATTACTTTAAACTAATAGCAGCGTTTCTGGGGGCAAAAGATTATTATAAAATGATAAAATTGGTTAAATAATCTAGTGTAACGGCAGATGCTACGACTGAGTAGGTGCTTGTAACATCGCCGGTCGCCTGGTGTAACTGGATATTACTATCTATCACTCAGTGTAGCTTTCAAGTACTTTTTCGGTTAAACAGCACAACTGCTACTCTCCCGGTGTAGGGAATGGAGCATTGAAGTCCTAATCTAAGACCTAACTAGTGATTAAATAGCGGGTAACGCTGCTACCAAGGTGGGAAACAGGCTAGCTAAGTTAAATTTGAAGAGATTTATCTTAAATATTATCTTCCAGCAAACAACGAACGAATAAACCAACGGGCATTTAAAACTCATGGTTTTTATTTTAGACAAACATGTTAAAATAATCGCACTTTACATTTACCAATTTACAACTTAGTTTAGTTTATAAATATCAGGGGAATTTACATTAAATTCGTACACGTGAACTTTGCTTAGTTCAAAACAATTTCAAATAGAAACAGTGATTTTAGGCAACGGGGATTTCGCAAAAGAGCCCTCTAAATTACGAACAGTCTCGACTGTGTAGTAATAGTAGACCTTATCCTACAGTTATGTTTCGAGTGGTACTCCCACTAAATCAAACCGTACCCCCATCAGAATATCACGTTAGAAAAGGGATGTACACTCCATGAAGTACTGCGCTTCTGCAAATCTAACTGACCCGACGGCCTTTGTTTACATTATGTTAATGAAACGAAGAAATGAAAGCTGGTTTTTAGTAAGGGACCGTGAACCCTTAAGTTATGGCCGTTAACGTCCGAAATGCCGTTTGGCTTAACGCCCTATAAGTTTACATTCAAAGCTAAGAGGTTAGATTAAAATTAAACTATACATTTTGAATTTTAGAGTCCAAAAAATAAACTTTCAATGTAAACTAAGTTATACGAACCAACTACCTTTGCCCGGCATGGCAACAATCGGACCGATGTACCTCCACTCCCGACCGGCATAGCTACCTCTAGCTTTGAGATTCCTGAGCTGTGCTAACGAAATTCTCCTGGGTCTGGGTTTTTATGCCTTCTGCTTGGCAGGCAGGCAGTGGGAAAGTGCGGACCTGTAGGAGAGCGACGGAGGGGGGTGTGGGGTAGAGGTGGACTCTTGGTGGAAGAGATGACCAAAACCGGCCGGGCTGTCACTACCGGAAGTAGGCATGACGGCGCAGACGGGCAGGGTAGTTGAGTGCTCTGAGTAGAGGGGGAATTGAATGCAGTGTTTTGATTGGAAGGGAATTGGTGAGGCTGCATTGACAAAGGGAATTGCCGACTTTAGAGCGTTAGGGGCTTGGCTTGAAAGTGCAAGTGCGTTTTAAACTCATAACAACGTGAATTTAAGGCCTATAAAAATAAACTACGATGTTATGCATCGTAACTATTGAAGGAGGGGGGGGGGGAGACGAAGTGTTAGCTCAGAATTTATTATTTGAGTTTGGGAAACAAACTGCTGTTTACAAGGCATGATTTTATCGAAGGAAAGCTAGGTTGTGTTCGTTTTTAGAGGTTTGCTACGGTCGGAGTTTGGATGGAGATGTTAAAAAAAAAAAAATACTGGGTCCGTAAAAATAGACAAACATAAAAGTTTGAGCTCCGGTAGGGTTCATGGCAAGAATTTAAGTTTACCAAAGTGCATTAAGTGCAAAAATCAAAAGATTAAATATACCAGCTTCGTTTTAATTTGGTATAACGCATTTAGGTTAGATTTAGTTGTTTGCAGAAGCAGACAAGTGATTTTAACGTCGGACATTTTTCATAAATAAAGTGCAGAAGCAGACAAGTGATTTTAACGTCGGACATTTTTCATAAATAAAGTAAGTCGTCACCTGTTTTATAAATAAAAAATATTGTATTTTACGTGTATGTGAGGTTAAGTACCATCAAAGTGGAAGCCCCTCCTAAACACAACTAAGCGAGTGTTAGTGGCTTTATGCCTGAAAGAATAAAAATTACAAAATGAACAATTTTGGCGATTTTTAAAGTGGGATCGCCATAAAGACGATGTTCTTCTTGAAATGAAGAGTTCAGCCCTCAGGTTTTTGGCATGGTGGTGTTAAGGTGTCCTCACCACGAATGTCTTATACAAGACCACATTTACACTAGCTCTGTTGTATGCTAAAACGCATGAGGTTAATTTGGATGCTTAACTTTAAAGTTACGGGACAATGTTTGATCTTAGTGGAAATTTTTCATAGTAGTTGCGATCGTTCAAGCACAATAAAAAATATCACATTTAAAACTAGTTGTCTGTATCCACATGTATGTGAGGTTAAGTAGCAAAGGCAGCCCCTCCTAATTCACAACTAAGCTAGTGTTTTCGGGCTTTTTGCCCTAAAAGAATAATAAAAGAGAATATCAAAATATACATCGAGTTACAATAATGGCGGCCGGAAATTATGAGCGCTTCGGTTGGTTTCGTAAGATTTTCAAATGGAGATTGTAGAACTTCTGGATCGAGTTTTCTAATTTGGGCTTCCTCAAGAGGTAGTTATTGATTCAGTCTATTAAACATTGAAGAGTTTGACCGTTTCTGACCATTATTGTGGAAATGGCTGAGTTTGGAAAATCGAGGTTTTTAGGGTGCTCAGAGAAAAAAATTTGTTCGTTTGCAAAACGAAGTGTATTTTCGATGGTCAGCCTTTACAAATGCCAGACTTCCCCTGTTTATCAGCCCATTCCCCGATCCGCAGGCTTGGGCAGTAGATGCCCTAACACTAGATTGGAACTGTACGATGAATTAGTTCCAGCTTTTGAAAGACGTGAAGCCTTTATACTGCAAAAGCAGGAACTGGCCAGTAGAGATAAAGAATTAGCCTTAAAAACAGAAGAGTTAAGACTAAAAGCCTTAAAAATCGCTGACAGCGAACGAAGGCGGGATCTTGAACTAGCTGAAGCCGATCGTCGTCGCGCTCACGAATTAGCTATGCAAGCCCAAGCAGCCTTAATTAAGGATCGAGAATCAGTTCTTAAAACTCAAGAAGCTGCCCTTAACGAAAAAGCTAATGCTCAGGAATTAGAAAAACTTAAACTGCAGCTCGAATTAGCTTGCCTAAATGCTGCTAGTGTTAATGTTAACGCTCCAGTAGGAGCCAACAACGCTCCCCCAAATCCAGTAACGCCCGTAGCTAAACACGGGAAAATCGCTGATGTTGTGCGTTCTGTTACAAGGTGGACTCCTAAAACGGGGATTAATAGTTTTTTTTTTAAATATTTGAAAGAACTATGACAACCCAAAATATTCCAAAAAAACCAATAGAGTACAGGTTTATTGCCCGTCATGGGTGAAGTTTTAATCAAAGTTTGTGACCAGTAAACGGAAGTAGAAATACAAGATTATGATGTCAAACTTAAATTACTTGACAGGTTTGTTCAAACTAAGGAGTTGGTTCAAACTGCGTTTCGTTCTCTTGAAAAAGAAAGTGACCAATTGTATCAGGATTTTAGTTTTGAGTTAGAAACTTTATTTTCTCGATGACTTTCTTTGGCCAAAGTTAATGGGGAGTTTAACAACCTAGTTAACTTGATGCTTTTAGAGCAATTCATGAAATCTTGCCCTGTTCCCTTGCGCAAGTGGTTGCCCGACCAGGTCTGGACTGGTACCTTACCCGAAGCGGCAAAATTGTGTGATGAATACACCCCCGCAACAAGCAAATTGCTGTTGACGCAGCTTCCCGTGTGGCAAAAAAAACAGTCAAATACTGGTTCTACAGGTAATGCTTCCAAAGCAACCTCCAACCATCGTGGGGGCAACAGAACCCACAATACTGCAGCTAAACCGGTCGGTACAGCAGAGAGTAAGAGTGATTCCACTGGTGGTGCCATTAGCGGTAGTGATAGTGTAAAAACTAACCCTAATAACAGAATTATGCTTTGCTTCATTTGTAATTCCTCCCAACATTTCCGTAATGAATGTCCGGAAAGAAACTCGTAACATTCAAGAAACTAATGCTTGTTTTAGTGTGGAAACGAATATCAAAAGTGTATTAGAGTCTAGCACCTTCAAGTGTAAACTAGGCAACCGAACCGTGACTTGTCTGCGTGACACGGCTAGTACAATAAACGTAGTTAGCTGTAATGTGGCTACTAACTGGCCCAGACTTAAACAAAATGTAAGATGTAGGTCCAATTTAAGCAGGGATGTGTTTAAACTTGAACAAGTCAATTTAATTTTAAAATTAGATGACGGCCAACTGTTTAAAACTTTCGCCGCAGTTCCTCCAGCTGCAAGTGAGTTTCCAATCTTGCTTGGCATAAGCACGCTGGAACGATTAGCTAACTTATGCAAACCCTATG
Organism: Lithobius niger; assembly: GCA_023313725.1. Classification (NCBI taxonomy): domain Eukaryota; kingdom Metazoa; phylum Arthropoda; class Chilopoda; order Lithobiomorpha; family Lithobiidae; genus Lithobius; species Lithobius niger. Next base: position 15,129 of record JAHWFP010260132.1, read on the forward strand.
ACCGCAGCTCAGTTGACAGAAACGAAGCAAAACGCGTTCCCTTTTTCTCACTTGTCTAATGGCAGTACATCATTTAACGACGCCCTCAATAGCGAAGGCGGGGCAGACCAATTAACGGACCCAGCCAAGCGGAACGTCCAGAGCGATGCTAGTGGCACGTGCCCTCTTTATCATGGGGGTAAAGCGATAAACAGAGACGAGCCAAACGAAGTAATTCCCCCTCGTAAAAGAACCAACAACCCAACGGGTCGAGTTATACGGAAGTAAAACAAACGTGTTTCCGTAGACTTTGATTGCTGTAAAATAAAACTTTCATTTAGTTTTCTTAGATCCCCTTTTTAAATTAAGATCCGATGCTTTAGTGTTAAACTCTGTCATGTAAAGGGATGGAATTTTTGTGACTGATCACCACAATTATGACTCTTTTAACTGAAATAAAGGTTTGTAAAAGCAGTCCGCTAGAAAAGTCGCTTTTCACTTTTTTTTTATTTTGCTCACGTAGCACAAAACCTCGCTTGGGCCGCTTAGAAGCCTCAATGTTAAAAATGTTGTATCTCCGTGAAAAATGGACCAATTCGGCTGAAATTTGTTTTGCTTAATAGCCCATTACTTTAACTTTCATTCTGCGGGAACAGATCCCGAAATTTCATTACCGTTAATTCACAATGACGTTAACAAAAACGCTCCAAAATTGCCGTAACGCACGCAGCGCTAGCCGCCATTTTTCGCAAATTTGTATTTAATGTAAATACCTTTGGATAATTCTTTGGCATAAAGCCACGTAGTTTAGTGCTGTTTTAGGGGGCACAAATGTCAGCATCCAATTGCTATGCTTTCATTTATCATGCATGTAAACATCGTACTTAATGTTTTTATCTAAACAGCGGTGACGATCTCTGTGTTCATAAAAAGGTTGACTACATTTCTCCATTTATTTGCGGATGCAATTAAATAACGCCCTACAAATTTTAAATATATTTCAGCATTAACTAAACTACCGTATTTAATCTTTTCCCTCATGCTTATAACTACTACTTTTATTAGCATAAAATTTGTTTCATTTGCCCTACCTAGCTCGGACAACATGGCTTAGCTTTATCTTTAATATTTAGCGGACAGCAGTGTATCTTGTATTTTTTTTTCAGAGATCTCCCATCCTACAGTAGTGACTCGTTTTACCTTCTGCAAACCACGAAAAATGCCTTCTATTAATTGGTCAATTTATTAAATCCAGGTGAACGAAAACCATCCTTCAATTAAGAGTTCAAAAACTCAAGTCATTTCAAGTTTCACTTTCAAAACTTCCACTCCTACGATTTTTCAATAGCTCTACTTGATCCAATGCATTTGAGAATTTAGTACAGTAGAGATTGCCATTGTCTTCGGTGCAAACGGATTCTGACTGCCTCTTTTCAGCCACTCAGGGCTCAGCTTTGGCCCACCTGCTCACCCACTCACAGGCCTGAATAGTAAACCAATCACGTAGCTGCTACGACCAATACTTTTGCTTGCCTTGTTGCCCAGCAACAGACCCGCCTCCTGTCAATCTGCTGACGTCAATAGCCAAACAATAGAAAATCGCATCCTCGAACGTCCGCGCAGCGGCAGCCTTTTAGTATTTAACAAACGCAAGGTAGACAATCGACAGCACTTGCTCCGACATTGAAGCTACGAGTCACTACGACAGTTGGGATGGAGATTCCGAAGGTCCGAATGTTGCCATGCCGGGCACGGTAGTGGTTAGGTAACTAGCGGTTATTTTAATTTTTATTTTTTTGGAAAAGTAACTCTAAATTTTAAACTTTAAAGCGTAACTTACTTTTATCTTTAATGTCGTAAAATTTATGTTGGACTTAGCCAGCGGCATTCCTGACAACAGGCCAGCATAATGTGAGGGTTTGTCTGTTCCCTTTCTAAAATACTTTCGTTTCTTATTTATAGAATCACCAAGCAAGCTGATTCTTAAATAATCAAAACTCTTCAGGTCTCGTAGCGTTATTTATGGTAGAACCCTGGTAATTCTAGCCCGACTCGAGAGGGAAAGGTTTTAGCATAATGCATCTTGTCTAAACCTAGCTGTTGTAATTCAATGTATGTCCCATTGACTTAAACAGAAACCAACTATTTCTAGTCGAAATTGTAAATCGTCCTGAACTAAAGTATTTGTTCACTTGTGGATTTTTAATGTAAAATTCCGTACTGCTTTTTATTTAAAGCCTTCTTGTTGTAAAGAAAATCAACTAGTTACCTATGTAGTGTTTATTTAAACATGTTTATAAAATAAAACCAAGAGTTTAAAACTCCGTTTTGTTTCACTGTGATTTATCGCTAATTTGAGGTTTTTAAATAACGAAAATTCATCGTATTTTTAACCTAAGAAAGTAAACAAATTAGCAGTCCCACCGTTGGTGGCAGCGACCATTGAACTTAGTTTAGCTTATAGTAACCTTCAATCAGGACGCCTATCTTTACCCCAACTTGGAGTAGAAATGAGCAGTGTTTTTATTCCGCAAAAGTAAAAACGGACACTATCGAAGTTAAGACTGAAACCGCAAACACACCAGACTAGCAGTTCTGTCTCAAGCACCCGTTGAACAGGCAGCGCCGCTACAGAACTGGTGGCAGCGGTGGGATCGCCTGGTGCTGCTCCTGCACACCTCCCACTCTGCCTACTACCATAACCAGTTACTTCAAATGAAGAAGATGTCGCAGTACGTTTCACACTGCAAACCAAGATGCCCGCAACCAGTCAAAATGTTGCAGAAAAAGATGTCAGCCTAGCAGTCACTATCTAGGCCCATCGGAATACTGAATCCAGCCGGAGCCGGGAAGCGGCAACCTCATCATCACCAACGAGATTTTGAGCAAGCCTTCAGAAGGTGAAACAGATGTTACACCGATATTTGGAGAAGCCAGCCATGTTTGGATGTGGAGCTCCAGCCCTCAATTTGGACATTCCAACTTATACAAGAAAAGTGAACCTCTAAACCAAGAATGTTCTAAAGTGCCGGTGTTCGAGTTTCAACAACCAGGATACTGCAAAAATCATTGGACAATCCGTCTACGGTTGGAGGATTGACAGACCGCACAGCGATTGTGCCGAGTAGAAAAAGGTTAGTGCACATAGATATGCTTTGGCCGCCAAGCCGAGTGTTTATTTTTATGCATTTATGTGTAGCTTTATCCACCAGAGTGCTAGGGGGTTATTTGTGTATTCTTGTGCAGCTAAATGGTTTCCCGTTTTTTTGTAAGAGAAATGTTTAAATGCATGCTCTTTTCAAAAACTCACTAGAATTTATTTTGCGGCTGCATTTTAAATAGTGAACAAAGTTAAAACTAATTTTAACTGTAACTTTAAAAATCTTCCAACATGGAGGAGTTAGACGAGATAATTTTGCACCTTCAAAATAAGGATCTCAAGAAAGCATGCCTTAATCTAGGATTAACGGTTAGTGATTTTAGACAGGAGACCGTAAAAATTTTACATATAGCCTATGAAGACCAGAAAATCACTCTAGACGAATTAACTGATAATTTGTTAAGCGCTATCGAAAAGCGTGATAATGCTGTTTTAGCAAAAAAAGAAATGGCTTTAAAAGAAAACGAGCAATTCCTAAAAGCCGAGCAACTTAAATTAGATGCTTTAAACTTGAAGACGCAGCTAAGGCACGGGAAGCAGCTGAACGAGCCAGAGCTCACGAGCGACAACTAAAAGACACGCATGCGCAGACTAGCGATGTCGCTAACGCGCACGAACTTCGTAGGCTAGAAAGAGAAGTGGCGCTGACGGAAAAACAAATAGAGTTGGCCAAACTTAGAGCTGCGAACCCTGATTAAATGTAAATCCAGTCACTATTTCTACAGACCCAATTGATAGAAGTAGACCGGGGAAATATCCGATGCTGTACGGTTACTCTCTGACTGGGGGCCCAAGTCAGAAATTAATTCTTTTTTGAAAATTTTTGAGCACACGATGTTAATTCAAAAGATAAATAAATTAGAATGGGTAGTCAGCTTTCAGCCAATTTTAGGTGACCTTTTGGTTAAAGTGTGTGATCAGATGCCAGTCACTGATATGCACAATTACGATTTAGTAAAAAGTAAATTAATAGAAAGGTTTGTACAGACGAAGGAGTCTGTTCAGTCACAATTTCGTTCTTAGGGAAAAAATTCAGAGCAAATATTCCACGAACACGCTTTTGAATTGGAAACATTGTTTTCCCAGTGGTTAGCACTCACTGATGTTAACCGCGACTTTGATAAATTGGTTAACCTAATTTTATTAGAGCAGTTTATGAAATCATGCCCTAGTGGGCTTGAGAAAATGGTTGCCGGACCAGATTAAATCTGGGTCCCTAGCGGAAGCAGCCAAACTGTCGGACGACTTCACGACACGTAACAAGCAGATCAATGCTGATGCTGCTTTGAAAACTGGCCGATTGCAAACAGGTGCACAGCCAGGCAGCCAAGCTTCAAAAGCCTTTTCTAACTCTGAAAAGGGTGGTAACATAGGTTGCCAGACGACAGCTAAACCGGCCGGTTCTGTCGAAGTTAAGATTGAAGACCCTGGGGGGGGATTCTGCCAACCCTAACAATGTTAATCTTAACTCTAATAACAAACCTAGTGTTAGAGCGTGTTACATGTGTGGCTCGTGCTCACACCTTCGTAACCGATGCCCTGAATTTAACAAAGCTCCGGCACCCTCAAATGCATGCTTTATCGTCGGTAAAGATGCCGGTAAAATCTTAGAGTCAAGTACTTTAAAGGGAGTCGTCGGGAAACGTAGCATTAAGATTTTGTGCGATTCCGGAAGTGTAGTAAACCTAGTTAGTGCTAACCTAGCTATAAGTTGGCCCAAACTCAAGAAGACAGTATTGTGCCTGTCCGTGCTGAGTGGTAAGCCAGTGAGATTACCGCAGGTGCAGTTATCGTTTATAACTGAGGGCGTCAAAATGAAATGTACAGCGGCAGTTGCCGAGATATCTAAAATCCCGTTTGACATGATTCTAGGCGTAAATTCCCTTAATTACTTGGATAATTTACTAAAA
>JAHWFP010260133.1:0-18745 GCA_023313725.1 Lithobius niger
TTTTTTTTTTTCTAAACGGCGAAGCAGTTTTTTGCTCAGTTATAACATATCCGTCAGCTGTGCCATGGTCGCTTCTGTCGGATTCCCGGGAAACAGTACAACAGAATTCATTTTCCTTCCTTGTACTTAATGTTTTCTTTGCGGTTTTTAGTCTTCTGTACAGCCGTACCGGCTGAGAAGATTATTGCAACGACTTTGTCCGTCCGTCCGTCACCTTTTTCAACTTCGCAACGGTACCAGGTATTAACGACCACGGCTTACTACGTTAGATTCAGTGTCAAAAGTTAGTTAAATAACATGGCAAATTAAAACATCGTTACTTCCTTATAGCTCATAGACTTCTTCGACGCAACTAAATTAAATAATAACATTTGATCTCCGAACTGAAATCCTAAGGATTTCACTAAGGATTTTTACGACAGCCGTATAAAAACAAAAGCATTTTAGCTTCGTTTAAAATAGTCTCGTCGCATTGTTGCATGAATGAATGGGTTTACCGTCGAACCAGATTCTCAATTATGCCTATCTGCTACTTACGAAATTAAAACTACAGTTAACAAAATTAGGCCTAAAAATGAAAATTAGGCCTAAAATCACGTTACGACGGCAACGTCAAGTTGCTACGAGGTAGCTCCTGGCTTCATAAACAGCGTCTCTCCCGTCACTTCCCTACTACCACTGATCTATGTAGGCTACGTACCGCGTTACGTTGTAACACTGTAGCTGTGGGACCGAAGATGCACCGTGTTGCAAAAATGAATAGGCGTGCTATACAATCCAAATCTGCGTTAGCTGCTCGAAATTAAAGCTTCAGGTAAGAATTAGGCCTAAAAGTTGACAAACACGCCTAAAATCTAAAATAAGCTTAAAAGCTAACACATTTTTAACCGGCAATTCTGAGGGTTACTGCTTTTAGATTATATAATAGAGAGAGCTGTTGCAATGCGTGATAGAGATGTGCGCCTCACCATTCGTAGTGGCAGAACTGTACAGAAGATCGGGTGCGACTAGGTAGTCGCTGTAGCCGCTTGCCTGTGGCCTTACGTCCCTGACGAAAGGGTTAAGTCCGCATATTATTTGATTACCACTTTGCCACTTCTAGTTAGATGAATTGTGACGTCGTAATAACTATATCCTTCCATTAAGAAACTAAACTATACAAGGACGGTATTTAAGTTTAGTGTAGTTGTCCTGCGTTGGGCTGTGTTCGAGTCAAATTTACCCCAACTTAAGCTGTAGAACCAACTTTTGCATTCAATTTTGGGCGTATACAGTAAGCATTTAAAACCCTTTACATTTGGTGATGATGAAAAAAAAAACTTAAAAAAAATCCGACAGTCTTGTTGCTACACTTAGCACTTCGTTCTCCTTTCTTGCATTCAACAGGATGAAATGAACTTTAGTTCATATTTAATCCGAAAAAGAAAGTTATATTTCCCCTTTATTGTTATTGTTATTTAATTTTTTCTTTCCCACTTACATACTATACGCAAAGAAAAAGTATTCCTTGTGTGATTCATTTAGTTGCAATTTAAGTACACTTCCACTTTCGACGTTGTTTTCGTTTATATTCCGTTGAGTGCGCCAATCTTTTCATGTTCGTCACCTTTTTACCGCAGGGTCTTTTTCACGTTTTTATTTGCAGCAGTATCTTTTCGTCTGCCGCGAAATGCATAACAGTTTGAGCGTGACACAATCAGAGAACGAAAATCCTGACTGATAAAAAAAAAATGTATTGTTTCAGCTTCTACAAAAAATTATAAACAGGTAAAGGTTTTTTTTTATAGCACACCTAATTACGTCCACCATTAATTTGCTCTGTAATTTTCAACGAAAACAGTCAGGGAATTTCAGAATTTCCATTCCGGTCTCAAATTTCCATTTCCCGTCCGTAATAATAAAGTAGAAACTTCATAATGAAGGCTTGTGGAATCCTGTCTCTTTTTCCAGTGTTGTCCCCAATGTAACAAAATACTTCGTCGGCGTCTTTCATTTTACATTAATTAACGGATTTAAAAAAATGGTGTTACCTAGGTGGTGCTGCCATCGAAAACAACACGAGGTCATATCCCTTGAAAGCTAGAGAAAAAAATAATTTAAAAAAAAAATAGGCTACATTATAACTGTTTATGTGAAAAACCATGAAATGAAAACCAAAATTTTTAAAGTTTAAAACGAACGTAACTGTGTTTCATCAGTTATTAGCGTTAGGTGCAAAACAAATTACATTTTGGAAATATTAAAACAATCAAATAACGGTGATGCGAAGCCAGGAGAAGTGAAATGGAGTAAAAAGCACGGTAATAGATTATGTGAAGGGAAAACAAGCTGTGCTACATAAAAATACAAACAACGTTTCGAAAATTATCAATTTTCGTCTTCAGGTTAGCAATAAAATTAAAACATGGCAAAAGCCACTAAGTCAACCTCTATTAAAAGCATAAAACTGTCATTTAAAACGGATAAAAACCACCAATTTCTCCCCTCAAAAGAGGCAGAAATGGCAGCCGAAAAGCAACGACCCACCTGCTCCGTTGGGATGCCACGTCGCAAGGCCTCTTTTGAAGGGAGAAATTGGTCGTTTTTATCCGTTTTAAATGACTGTTTATAGTATGGTTTTAATATAGGTTGACTTAGTGGCTTTTGCCATGCTTTAATTTTATTGCTAACCTGAAGACGAAAATTGATAATTTTCGAAACGTTGTTTGTATTTTTATGTAGCACTGCTTGGTTTGCCTTCGCATAACATAAGCAGAAGTGAAGGCACCTTCCAGGGCTCTTCTTTATAAGGGCAACGGTAGTTACGACCAGTTGTGTCTTCTGTTGTCGGACCAGAACTTTCCAGAAACATGTAGCATAGGAAGTCAGCTGCTGCTCACGTGTAATCGGCTTGACTGCCTCCTTCAGGAACCTTACACATCATACAAAGCCACGTACCCCTGCAGTCATAACATGAGCTATTGGGAATAATACGGCGCTGTTCAAAAATAGTCTTGCCAACAATGCTTCCTCTGACAACTTATATCTTATTCCAGATTATGGATTTGTAAGTATGCCAGCCACGTTTGACTTTGCATAAGGACGTAGGAAAACTCCACGCTCTTTACTCTCCACCTTTTCATTCACATGGTGGTATATTATGTTGAGGTGGGTTAGTGTGACTTTTCTCAATGTAACTCACTGTATGGACTCGTGTGCTCTGAGAATCAGTGAGTAAAGGCATTGGGATTTTGTCCTGTAACGAGATCAACCCCATTTCAGGTAAGTGTTCCTGGGTCCACAGGCACTCTTGCACTCCTTGGGAAATTGCTTTGTACTCGACGTGGAAGATATCTCCTGACCGGTAATATGTTGCCACAAGTACATGGATGACACTAAGCATAAAATGTTCGGCAATTTATTGTTGCCTTGATCACTAGTTTAAAAGACACAAACACACTAAAAATAGTCCAACAACGTGGACGCACCCTTGACGATCCACCATCTTGGAAAGGTGACATCATTCCAAGATGGTGGATCGTCAAGGGTGCATCCACGTTGTCGGACTATTTTTAGTGTGTTTGTGGCTTTTAAACTAGTGATCAAGCCAACAATAAATTGCCGAAAATTTTATGCTTAGTGTCATCCATGTACTTGTGGCAACATATTATCGGTCAGGAGGTATCTTCCACGTCAACCTACTGTGTCACAAAATAATTTTTTTCATTTTGAATGCTTTGTACTCGTTTACCGTGGTTATTTGCAAAACGGTTCTTTGGAGGATGGATTGCAACAAAAACAGTGTTTCTATAAGTGACTATGATTACAGTTGTGGAGCATCTGGTTTTTAAATCTGAAGCATGGCTGGCGTTTGTATAGATTTTCAGTACAGTATGATCAGGTTGTGTCATTAGGTTTTGATGCTTAGTCCCTTGCAAGTGTTGACGAATCCTTTTTCCACCATTCCATTCAAAATCTCGAGTGGGGAGGGGGGGGGGGGTCAAAGCATGGTGCGCAGGATTGTTGACGGCATTTGAAATGTCAGGGCGTGTGCATTTGCAGTGTAAGAAAGTGAACCAATCAGCTCTATCAGCGAAATCTTATCAGGACACTCGGCTCCTTCTGGTGCCTGTTGATAGCGTGTTATGATGGTCGTTGTGACTGGTGTACACTCTTCCGTTCCGAATCTTGCAAGAACTTGATATACCATAAGGCGTTTGGTTAAGAATAATTGCACCGTCTTGTGAATTGGAAAATTGGACTCCTAACATAAAGTTAATCGGCCCAGGGAACGAATCTCAAAACCAGTAGTGAGTATATTTTTCGCCAATTGTTGCATCTTTTGAGTCAAGGAAATGGCGACGAAGTCATCGATGTACACAATACGCGTAAGTTAATCTGGTCCTCGATAAACTTAAAACACACAGGCACATCAGAATGACAGTGGCTCAAGCAATTCTTACACATTTCTTCTGTAAATCTGATATACTATCTTCGGCCTGATAGTTTTAATCTGTAGACTTCTTATTATTTTGCAAACTTTTGTTTCGTGACCCACTTTGACAAAACCCTATGGTTGATCCCTGCCCCCTAGGTAATCAGTCTTCACGTCGAATTGGTCAGTGTAGTACCCTTTCTGAATAGCAATGGTGACGCACAAGCTAATCGTTACGCGTTCCGCAACCGGTGCGTATGTCTAAAAAAAGAAGCTCCGTATTTTTGAGAAAGGCCCTTGTTTACTAGCCGGGCTTTGTACCGTTCAACGTCATTGGAAAAAGTCTCCTGCAAACGCGACTTACTTTCCTAAGAAAACCAAACATCAGGAACGCTAAGACCGGGAGGCTCACTCCACCATGCAGCATGCGCAAGTCCCGCTAGTAATTCTAATAATATCAAGAATACATTACTCGGTAATATAAACACAACCAAGCAAAGCCATACATTTTCCCTTTCTTGTTACATTTTGCAAAGTTGGACTTTATTATTAAATTTAATCCTTTTTAAAATTTCAGTACTTCTACGGCAGTTGCTGTGGTTTTTAATTTTTAAACACACAGTAAGGTTTCGCGTGGGCTAAACACTGCATCAACATTGTGGTAGCTGGAAAGCTGATTCGTGTTCCTTTCCTGTTTTTATCAATTCAGTTAAACCCTATTATAAACATAAAACTAGTTCGTTTTTGTTTTTTAATAGAGTAAGTCATGCGTTGGTAGCTTGTGACTGTGTTTCTAGGTGTTCCTAGTCTTCCTTTTTACGACTAAGCGGAGTAAGCGATTTTTGCCATCACCAGTCTACCATAGGAGATTATAGACAAAAAGGCGTGCCATTGCTTCACTCAACCATTATTAACTAACGCAAGCAGTCAGTGAATGCGCCACTGTGATTATACCGATATCTTTACGTCGGAACGTTTAATTAAACCGCGTTACGACTCGCCTATTAACAAGCGAACCGGGTCGTAAAACTCGCGTTATGAGCGGCGAGGCTTTGTTTTAGCTTTGATCCTCTTTTTCACAAATAACCATCTTTTCCGCCAATATTTATTCAAGCAAAAAAACAAAGGGATTTTTAACATTATTAACAGCAATAAAAGCTGTACGACCGGACAATTTTCGACAGCCACAAGCCGACATCCGGAATTTACACCACCAACAAAAAGCCCTGTTTTCAAGTTCCCCAATAGTTAGCTCTCAATAATACCAGCATTACTCTCTACAGGTTATTCTAATAAATCAACAGTGTTTTTATTATATGACAGAGAGGAAGCACGGAGGGGGAGACGTAACCCCACGTGTAGGCAGTGTCCTAATACTTTTTCCTTGAAAAGAATTTCAAGAAATTTCTTCAACTTTAAGTTTTGGCGTTTTTTTAGTAAGTATACTTACTAGAAAAACGCCAAAACTTAAAGTGGGCGTAAGGTCCCATCCAAAAAGCTTAAAACTTGGTTCTAATGGAAGCGGACCTCAGTTCGATTTTGTTGGTGTTCGGTATCCGAGGTAATGGGGGCAGACAGGGGCGTGCACAGCCCCTCCTCCCCCCCGAGAGGGCAGGGGCAACTTACTTTTTTGTTGGTAGTGTTTCATCCCTTTTTATCTTTTCATCTCGTTGTTTCCTTTTGGGGGGATTTTAACCTTCTTTGCCCGTCTTTGCAGCACTTTCTTAGCCGTTATTGTCCCTTTTTTTGCCCTTTTTAACACCACCGCTCCAGCAAATGTCGACCATTTTTTTCAGAATAAGGGCATTTTGCCATGAGGGTAGAGGATAGTGCCACCCCCCCTTCTCCCCCGCCTCCAGCCCCCAGTGTGCGCACGTCCCTGGTGACTGACACGGACATTCGTATTGTGATGCTAGAGGTGAAATTCTTGGGCCGTATCAAGACAAACTACTACGAAAGCATTTACCAAGAAGGTTTTCATTAAACAAGAACGAAATTAGAGGGTCAAAGGCGATCAGATACCGCTCTAGTTCTAGCCATAATTTGGTCCGAGGTCCTATCCCGAGGTCCTATACCTGCAACCTCAAGTGTGTTCCATGGAGAGGATGAGTGGGGAACGGTTTTTTTTCCTCTTGTTCAAAAAGTTCTATTAGAAAGTGTCCTTTGTGTGCTGTTCATTCTTACTAAAGTTACACCTAACCCCACGGTGATTTTTGCGATCCCTCAGCTTGTTATGCCACCGGTGAAGAATCGGACTCACAGACTGCAGGAGGTGGTTTTTACGCCGAATCTACCAACTAAAGATGGCGGATCTGCAGTTGTTCTTCGCTCGCATTATTTACGCAAACGTATAGTTAACAAATGGTGGAGATTATCATCACACTGAGTCCCCACAAAGCTAAAAGAAGGTACCAAGTCACTCGACGTTAAGTAATAAATGTATTTATCGGGCGATATTTAACTCAAACTGCTTAGCAACACCCTTGACAACGGAACTATAACGGTGAGCAAATTATGGTGAGCATGCACACAGAGGCTGCTCAAGGGGCATGCGAGCAATGCGGCCGCGTCCGGCCCGCGGATTAAAGGGGCCCCGCCCCGGACGGGAGCGAGACCACTTATCTTACTATAGCGAAAAGGCAGATTACGGATTGAACATCGTTTATACTGTGTGAAGTGAAAGTAAAGAGTAAAATGAAGTGAGAATCTGTGTTAGTGTAAAAACTAGTGCTTTGATACTTAGGCTATGATGTGGGTCGATTAGTCGAACCATTGAGCGACCCAAACTGAAAATACAGTGGTACTAGCGAAACTAGCGGCTGCCATTTTTGTCGGCTGGTGGCAGGCTGATAGGAAATGAGAAGAGTGGAACGATGAAATGGATATTCTTTTCTTGTTCGCCCTCCCCCCCCCCCCCCACACCTTTTTATTTTCTTCCCTACCTTTTTTCTTTTACTTTTCTTTCCCCATTTGGGAAGTATGTTTTTGGTGTCTTTATGTGGTTTTTGTTTGCTGTATAAATAATTAGTAACGATTTTTTTTCCAGTTTTCGTGGCTGTAACTTTTGTCATTTTTACAACTTTATTCGTTGTTTTTATGGTTCACATTCTAGTTTTTCGGAATAAAATAAAGGGAAATGGATATTGGCTTGGACGGTACGAAAAATAATTGTTTAATGATTCGAATTGAACATGAACGAAAAGATCGGGGGAAAATGTTTTTTAGGGCTACACTTATGACTCTGGGAGCCCCGAGTTACTGAATTTGTGTAGGGCTCCAAATTGTCTTGAGCCAGGCCTGCATACTCACATTCTCAAAACCTTTTCTTTCTTGACACTGACCGCCACGTTGGTCATCGACGCGTCAACCAAATCTCTTCCAAAACTGCAGACATATATGACGTCACTTTTGGTGGAAGCGATCTGTTTTGCTATAGAGCAGTGACATTTGCCGCCATATTGGCACCAGTATAGGTTTTGGAGGGCATAACTACAAGGTGCACTACATAAAAATGGAGGGAAAAACAACGGAAGAGCGGATTTCTTAGACTTAAAATAACGTTGTTTTCTCCAACAACAAAAATCGCGCGTTTTAGAACTAAGAAATCACTCTTCACATCATCGGCTTCAGTATGACGCCCTTCTGTTTCTCTCTGCAGTGCCCCTTGCAGCTAACCCATTAAGGCTCCAGCATAAAGTTATATGCAATAATACTACGTCGTGTCCATGCTTCACATACGAAATAAAATCACCTCCTGACCAAGACAAATGGCCAACAAGTGCATAAAAACAGCAAACGAAATTTAATTTTCGGTCATATCTGCTGACCTTGGTCACAATAATAATATAATAATTGCGTAAAAAAAAAACGGGACACTGGTGATCCACCAGCTTGGAATGTCGGTCTGCTTTGGTGTAATTGGCAGCTGAGCTGTAAGGTGAATTTAGGAAAGTGTTCTTAATTTGATTTTAACTTGTAAACATCATTCTCACTGATGAAAACCAGTTGCCAACACATCGCCTCCTGTGGTCACTCTTGAGGTGAGACAGGGCAAACAAGAAAACTACAAGGCATTGATAACAACACTGCTTTCAAACAAACGCTTGGTTACTGGCATTTAACTTGAAAGTGCTTACATGGTGTTAGTACCATGCATATACTTTATTACTGATGCCGAATTTCACCATCACGGAAATGATTTTCACAGGGAAAGGGTTTTTAACAAGGAAAAGACCTAACGGAGATGGCGCGAATACCCAGTCCTGGAGTATGCAGGAAAAAACGGACGTATATACAGCAGGACTGGGCATTTGCATTTTTTTCCGTTAGGTCTTTCCCAAGTTAAAAATCCATTCCTATCGGAAATCTTTTCTCTGATGGTGAAATTCGAATCCAGGCAACTGACCTGACCTGGCCTAAAGAAAATGTTCGGGTAACCACCATTCACACAACACCAATTTCTTCCTGTAAGAAGCGAAGAAAGCGTGAATATTCAGTTCTTTCAAGTAACTTTCTCATCCGCTGCTTGGGGGGGGGGGGGGGCCGCTGTCTGTAGCTCAACCCAATAACTTTGGATCCTATTATCCGATTCGATATGGTGATGCATGAATCAATACGCCCATTTTCGAACATAATTCTCTGTAATCTGCGACTTGCGAATTTAAAATGGCAGGTAATAAAAATTAAGCCTAAAATCACGCTGCCACGGCAACGCCAAGTCTCCACACCGTGTTGCATAAATGAATAGGCCTACACTCGCATCCTCTTCGCCGTTAGCTGCTACTTGCGAAATAAAAACGGCACGTAAAAATTAAGCCTAAAAGCTTACAATTATACGCCTAAAATATAAAACTATCGGTAACTGAGATGGTTACCACTTTTAGATTATGTAATAGAGATCTTTGTTGCAGTGTGTGATAGAGGTGCGCGCTTCAATACTTTTGTTGAAAAAGTGGCGGAAGTGGCAGTAGTGTACAGAAGACCGGCTGCGACTAGGTAGTCGCTGCAGCCGCTTGTTTTAAGACGTTGCTGAAGCAGTAGAAATTTGCCTGATAACAGTAGCAGATGTTGGTGCCGAAACGCCGTTCTAATGTGTAAATGCTTCACTCATTGGCTTTTAGGCCGCCCGCGCACTGAGCGGCCAGGTCACACGGCCACTGGTCGTCGTAGCCAAAAAACACGGCTACAGGCCCCGCGGCCACGCCCGTTTTTCATTGTTAATTCTCGATCACGTGGTGAAAAGTGAACCTGGAGCAAGTACGGTCGCTCTGTGGCCGCCTGCACGCCACCCGAGATCCCAGTGGCCGCGGCGACAGGCTGGCAGCTGCGGCCAAGTGCTCGTTACTACATACACCGTAAGCATTCTCGTTGGCCGCAGAGACCTGGCCGTCAGGTCGCTGCGGCCAACGAGAATGCTTAGGCCGCGCGCGCACTGAGCGGCTTGGTCGAACGGCCAGTGGTCGAGTGCGGCCAAAAACACAGCAACGTGCCGCGCGGCCACGTCCGTTTTTCATTGATAATTCTCGATCACGGGGTGAAAAATGAACTCGGAGCAAGTACGGTCGCCCAGTGGCCGCCTGCACGGCTGCACGCCGCCCGGGATCCCAGTGGTCGCGACGACAGGCTGGCCTCTGCGGCCAAGTGCACGTTGCTACATAGACCGTAAGCATTCTCGTTGGCCGCTGCGACTTGGCCGCGCGGCCAGGTCGCTGCGTCCAACGAGAATGCTTACGGTCTATGTAGCACCGCGCAGTTGGCCGCAGCGGCCAGCGAGTCGCCGCGACCACTGGGATCCCGAGCGACGTGCAGGCGACCAGGTGGCCGCGGCGGCCAGATGTTTACACACGATTCGACAGAGTGTAGCGCACTGGCAGTTCAAGAAAGAGCGGCCAATCGCCTGCAGGCGTCATCGTAATCAATTTCGTAGTGTTGTTTGCGTCAGTGCTTACGTGTGCTCGCGTTTGCTTTTCTTTATCTTTGCACCCAGAATTTTTTTTATTTCTTTTGTTTCCTCAGTAAATACCACATTGCTGCTGTTTGCTCCACGTTCATTTTCGTCGCTTGATCAACAAGAATCGAGAAAAAAAGGGTGACGTCACCTGGCCGCTGTAGACGTGGTCGCTGCACAAGTCGCCGGGTTTTGTGGCCGCGCGACCTGGCCGCTCAGTGCGCGGTCGGCCTTAGGCCAGGTCGCTGCAGCCAATGAGAATGCTTACCGTTTATGGAAAACCACGCACTAATAATTTTCATTGGCTGCAGAAGGGGAGAGGGGTTATCAAAAAATTAGTTGTTTTCTCCCGTCTCCCCCCCCCCCCGGCCATAAATCATTGCGACTTCAGTCAGTGGCGGTTATTGCGTAAGAAAGCTTTAACTGTCTTTAACTTTAACTTTTATACGTTAACTGGTGGCATAGAATATTCAAAGGGACGGAAGGAACTATATTGCAGTATCATTTCAAGATTAAAACTAAATGCTGATGTTAAAATGCAAGAACATTATTTCAAGACCTTAAATGGAGAAGAGGGTTCTGTCCCAATCCTGCTGGTCCAAGTACCTAAATGATTAGCCAGCCTCCCCTAACATAGTTAATATAGGAAATCTGTCAGTCTAGATGATTTGTTTAGAACGAATGTTACGTCTGTGCAGTCATAGCTCATAAAATATTAATTTCTTCGAGTTAAAAGCGGGTCTTATAAGTAAAAGCTTATTTTTCAGGTAGCACACCTCATTCATCAGAGCAGCCTGACAAATTTACTAATATAATTTATAATCATTCGGGCAAAAGTAAGGACGACCAAAGTGAAAAACAGTTACAGGAAACAGGTGAAACAATCACTTTAAACTCGACTACAATTGTGATGCATTTTGGTTGCGTGAAAGTGCCATTGTCGTCAGGCCATAGGTTTGGAGTTTTGGACTTTCGTTGATGAGCTAAAAAACAAAAGAATCCATGTTTCAGCTAAAAGCAGAAAACTTAAAACCAAATGACCATAAGTTGTCAATTTTGATGCACCCCCAACAGCCTTAAACGACGAAACACGAATTTATTTCATAGATGCTAACTTCCAGGGCGAAGTTGAATTGTTTTAAAGTGGGCGGCAACAATCACTGCTTTTGCGAGCGGTAAATGAGGGAATACCACTTGCAACAATGTGGCAGTGCGTAGTACCGACGTGAACTGTTTCTTAGTTGTAGAGTTGTTAATCATGGAGATTAAATTATGGCAGGGGCTTGTATGCCGACTTTCTCAGTTGTACGGATTTTTAGCATTCATTAAAACACAGGTATGCGTCGTTTGTGGGTCTGCGCCAAAATCTCGGAGGAAGTGTCCCATTAACGTTGTCCCCTTCAACAAACATGGGAGGGTTGTCATAAAGAAAGGGGGAAGGGGAGAGAGGAGAAGGGGAAGATAAGGATATGGGAAGAAGGCATGGTCCTGCTTTTCACTTATTTCACCCGGCCACATATAGAAATGTGTCGCAAGCTACCTCGCCCCTCGTCTTATGGACGTACATTTGTTCCGAAATATATTACTAAACATCATTGCTTTAAAGGTGGAACTCTGGAGGCGCTATAAGGCTAAATCAGGTCCGGAGCATTTGCTTGCATACAACTATGCACGCAGAAGACATTCTGATATACAAATACGGATGCAAACCTATTTACGTTACCTTTTGGACTTAAATGTCAGACTGCCTGAGTGAGGAATCGAACCCAAGATCTTTGAAACCTAAGGCCGGAGTCCTACCACTCAGCCATACTGACATGGCCAAGCAGTATGACATTCAGGCAGTCTGACATTTAAGTCCAAAAGGCAACGTAAATAGGTTTGCATCTGTATTTATTTAACACTTATTGAGCCCAATTGGCTTTCTGTCCTGTTTATAACATTCTGATATGGTTGAGACATGGCTTTGTGGGAGGGAAGAAGCTGCTATACGAGACTGCAGCCATTTGGTTCTTTTCAAATTATGAAGAAGTCGGAATTCAAACACTCGATCAATACCCCCATTAAAAGAGGGCATCTCCTTCATCGAGGGGATAATGTTGAGAAGGGAACAGTCTTTTGTGATATTTTTGCTTTGAACACGATTCGGGATGACGATGATAAACGCTGAAAAAAAGGTAATCAATGACGGAAACTTAATCTTACTTTTTAGATTTATCAAGGCCAGATCCGGTGGAGGTCGAACTATTCCACCTTTTAAGTTATATGGAGGGTTTATCACCGATACTTTTGATAAGGCCAATTTCCTTAGCCGAGAGTTTTCAACAACAAAAAATCATTGCAGAATCTATACATACTCCATTGTGGTATAGTTTTCATAATAGTTTGACGTGCCCTTCAGTAACACTTAATGCTCATGAAGAACTTCGTCTTTATCGCAAATTAAGCCTAGCAAGGCTATGTGGCCATACGGCTTTTACTAGGTCATTGCACGGTGTACGAAATCTTTCCTATCGTGAGAGACTTAACGCAGGCTGAGGACTGATCTAAATTTTACTTACATCCTGTTACAGGGCGACCTGTTTCTTTGAGCTCCGATCGTCTGATCGTTGTGGCCACACATAAAATTGGTTGTGACGCCCTTTAATTTGGACTGTCGTAAGTTCTTCTTTTCAAATCGGGTAGTTCACCCTTGGAATGCGTTGCCTCGGGTTGTTGTGCTTTTTCCATCACTTGTGGTGTTCAAGCGTATGTTGAAGGATCTTGCGGTGTTTAAAAAAAATATTCAGGTCATTTGTGCCTTTTGTTGGCCTGTTTGGGCAGACATTGTCTCGGTTTTATTTAGAAAAAGAGAAGGAAAAGAGAAAAAATGTTTTTGCTCTTTTTTTCTTCATTCTCTTTCTACGATTGAAATATTTTAATCTCGTTTGTAGTTGCTTTTAGTGTTACTTTTATGTATATCTTCTAACCCTTAGTTTTATTATTGAACTATTGTTAGTGGCATCTGGTTATGCCCTTTTGGGTTCTTTTTCTCCCTTTGAGAATAAATCTTATGTTATGATCAAAGACTACAGGCCATTAAATTACCCAATCATATTTTACCTTGCACACAGGTAGTCTTTCCAGAAAGCTGTGTGGTAAGAGCAGTAAATAATCTTACGGAAAGTTAAACCATTCCATCTTAAATTTCACTATCGTTTGTTAAGTACGAAAAAAACAAGATGCAAGTTGTGGGAAGTTTCCAACATTCGTATTAATTAAGCAATAGTTAATTTAGAATCTAAGTTTGATGTTTCTGGTACTGACATCACACATCATCACATTGAACCTTGGAGGAATGACGTCATCGCAGCACACTAGCGAGTGCGCGCCGGCTTGTGCTTCTAACATGGCGGCTGCGAGATCGAACCGCTCTGACCATAGCAGCGAGAACCAAAACTCAATCTCTGCGTGATTTATTAAATTAAAGTATTCAAGAAAGTAGCTACTGTGAATATTACCGCTACAAAGACTTGTGCAAGTTCGTTCAGCTACACGGTAATCCCCTCAAAACGAAACGCTGGGCAAATAACTGATTGGACAGTGTCCACTTGTTACTCGTGGGGAGGGAGAACTAGTTTAGGGGGCGTGCGCTTCATTTGAAAAGAATCTGTGCTGCCGTTCTTCACTAGCTGCAATGAGGAATGTGACAGCCGAGCGCAATCTTGCCAGAGCTTGTTGGGCGCATGTACCAAGGGGTGATGAAGTGTGTCTCACACGAACGAGACTTGACTGTATTGACTGCACGAACAAAGAATTCGTCTGCTAGATTGAAGATTTAGACACATTACTACGTATTAACTATAAAACCTGAGTGGTTTTCGTACCTCTCACATGTTTTTTTAAGTGTCTTAATTAACGATACTGAAATTTAAGTTGGGAGGGTTTAGCTTTACTTTAAACCGAGTAGGCCGTGTGGTCCAGACAGTTTTTCAGCCTTTATCCTACGACAGGTACTAAGGGAAATATCATATCTCCTCTCCAAAATATTTACACTTTCGTTCTCCCAGCATAAACTCCAGGTATCTGGAGCAATGCGAATGTGATTCCAATTTTGAAAAAAAGGTTCTTCAACGATCCCACACAATTACTGCCCCATTGCTCTTACATGTGTGTCGTGCAAATTCATGTAGTCGATCGTTCGAGACAAAATTCTGCAGTTTTTTGATAATCAGTCAGTTATTAGGCCTGACGAGTTTGGCTTCGATCCTAATTGTTCGGCAAACCATCAGTTACTATTGGTACCTGACGTACCAATATCCGGATGTGTACAAGAGACTACATGGGTGATCCGACCACGAATTTGTGATAGTGTTTATCACATAGATCACTCCCCACAGTCATCCAATCTAAGCTACGGGTCTTTTGGAATATGTACTGCCTTTATAACTTGTACTTGAAACCTATCAACAATTTCCTCTATGTGTTTCACTTGTGAGACATTCATACTATCATTTTCTGTTAAAAAAGGAGTCCCAAATGCAAACTATTACTTGTCTCTATGATGGTGTAATGTACAGTACCGCTCAAAAATAAATGGACAAACACAACAATAGATGTGCTGCTCCGGCCTGCGCTGTAAACAGTACGAGCACTTCCA
Source organism: Lithobius niger (assembly GCA_023313725.1). NCBI lineage: Eukaryota > Metazoa > Arthropoda > Chilopoda > Lithobiomorpha > Lithobiidae > Lithobius > Lithobius niger. The sequence continues at coordinate 15,001 of JAHWFP010260133.1, forward strand.
TTGTTGCAAGAAATAGCGGTAACGGAGAGCAATCTGTATCAAAACTCGCAGTAGGCCAACAATGCTTAAAGGGAGTAAACTGCAAATGTTCTGTCTACTAACGTTCGAAATAAGCTTAGTTTGATATGCCACGAACTGCTGGTGCCAGACAACGGAGCCCAACGAAATTTAATGCTGCAACCATCCACATAGCAACTCAGCCGACAGGTTGCTGAACAAGTTAGCTGTAATTTTCGCACTGTGTCGACGATTGTTCGAAGAGCCAAAAGTAAACTAGGATTATTTATCAATACAACTTTATTCTGAACTATTTTCACTTAAATTATGTTTTCAAACATGGGCTTTTCGCCTTTTCAACAGTATTGAAAGGACCGAATCTGCCTTATTTACTGTTAATGACTTAAATATACAAGCGTTCCAACTGTAAAAAATGTGTTCTGCTTTACGGAAACACTTTAAAATACTTTTAATAACGTATTTCGTATCATACTCCACGTTACTACTTATACATTAATGCATAATGAATAAACTGAGCAGATAGCGTATATTGTTCTTGTTTAATGAGATTTTAATTGGAATAAGAGTGCCACTGTCTTAAAGACTTGCAATTTAAAACTTTACGTAAAAAGAATTTATTTAATTAAGAAAAATCACATTCAAAAAGGAATAGCTTTGGTGATCATGGTTCGGACCACAAACTTGGTTTTGGCCCTGATATCACTCCGGAACGGTACCTGATAGAGACACACTGTTTTGACCATTTGTCTTTGCGTCCAAAAATTAGTCTAAAAACACGGCAAATTAAAGTATCGTTGCTACCTTATGGCTAATAGGCTTTATCGACGTAACTCGATGAAATAATAACATTTGATCGTCGCATTTGCCCACTACTGGAAGACATGCAACCGTAAAAGCAGAAGGATTTTAAAAACGACACACAGTAGCTTCCTTTAAAATAATCTCTACACCGTGTGGATGGATAACTAGGCCTAGCCTCAAACCAAATTCTCCATTAGCAGCAATTAAAACGGCAGGTTAAAAAATTAGGCCTAAAAGCTGGAAATTAAAAATTAAATCACGTTACCACGACAACGTCAAGTTTCCGCACCGTTTTGCATACGTGAATAAAGCCCTAACCAGACTGGCTGCTCGCGGCTGCAATGCGTCGCAGTATGGTGTCAAAAAGACTTCAACATTGGTCATTAAACACAACACCAACCAAACGATTGCATCAATTTTGACCTTGTAGTCACGTAGTTACGCATTGCTTCGCACATAATTTGCTTCTGTCTGGAGAGAGCTTAAGCCTACTCTCGTACCCTATTTTCCGTTAGCTGATACTTTTGAAATTAAAACGGCAGCTAAAAATTAGGCCTCAAAGCTGACAATTACTCGTAAAATCTAAAACTAGGCGTAAAAGCTAACACATTTTTAACTAGCAATTGTGTTTTAGATTATACAGGGTGAGCCAAATATCCCTTGCGCCACAAGCCCTACAGCATTGGAATTACCCACCTATCTCGTGGGACTTTGTTTTGTCCCTAAGATGAGGGCCACCCCATGAGCTTGCCTTGGCACTCCCTGCTCCCCTCAAACCCAGATATGAAATTCAACTTTGTTCTCATGAGAAATGGACGTTTGGTTCCAATTGAGGAAATATGCGCATGGCGCAGCCAAGGTGATCGCCGAAAACGACATGCTAATTTGATAAACGGGATGCGTTTTATTATATCTTCATTGTAGCCCCTCGTCCAGATGAGGGCTTCCCTGAACGGTGCAGGAAATTGTCCGGTGCACCCGTCATAGGTCCTACATCACTGAGATTACACACCTGACGCATAGGACCGACCAACGTTTGTCCCTAACGGTTGTCCCTAAGATGGCATTGGGACGCCACGCCGCCCTCAACCCCCAGTTACAAAGTTTCTCTTTGTTCCTTAAACTAAACAGGAAAAAAAATCCCTGAGTTCGGCAGTTGATTGGGAACGTTCATGTAATACGTTTCAAGAAATAAGCGATTTCTCCCCCCCCCCTCCCCTCCGGTCATCATCAATCGTCGTCAGTTGACGAACAGGCGTAGGTGATAGGGCCTGCGGTTTTTTATTCATGGGAGATGGCAGGAATCAACTGTTCAACCCAAGGATGTTAGTCATGTTTATTGTATGGAACAGAAATAAACTTGGTAATTATCGGAGGTTAAAGGTGGCAGGGTACCCCATGCATGACCCCCCCCCCCCAGGTCCTTTGATGGGTGCACCGGACAATATCCTGCACCGTGCAGGGCAGCCCTCATGTGGGTGTTGGGGCTATATTGAAGATGTAATTAATAAAATGCATCCCGCTTATCCAATTAGCACGCCGTTTTCAGCGATCATATTGGCTGGATCATGCGTATATTTCCCCCATTGGAACCAAACAACTATTTCTCACAGGATAAAAATTAAATGTTATATCTGGGGGTTGAGGGGGACAGAGCCCGCCCAACGCAAGCTCATGAGGTGCCCCCCATATTACGGACAAAGCAAAGAATATGAGTCAGGTGGGTAAATCCAATGCTGTAGAGCTTTTGGTGCGGTGCAAGGGGCTTTTGACTCGCACTGTTTAATAGAGATCGCTGTTCCAGAGTGTGGTAGAGGGACACACATTATGGAAAGTGGGAGAAGTGAACAGAAGACGTTACGACACGTATATAGTCGCTGCAGCCGCTTTTTTTTTTAAAATTATTTATAACATTTTCACGCTCTTAAAAGACTCAATATTTTTAAAAATTTAAATGCTGCGCCTCATTTTTATGAAAAATATCCAGTTGTGTGCCTTCCTTAGAAAACTTGCTATTCTAACGTGCCCTTTTGGGAGTTACTTTAAATTTTTCGTAAATAACTTCAGAAACATTAAAATAATGTATTGGAATGACAAAATCGGTTATTTTTGGATGAGGCTTCGTTTTGCGGTCAACAATAAACTTAGAAAGTATTGGCGCTCCATACCAGCACAGCTGATTACCGAACTTCGGCTCCAGTTTTGCTTTCCATTGTTGGAAGCGCGTGAACATGGCAACAAAGGTTTGTCCATTTATTTTTGAGCGGTACTGTACACCTTTGGCATAAAAAATGATCTCACTGTATCGAGGTTCAAGTAGCCGACAACAATGCAAACTTTTTTATTGTTGTAAATAAGAACAAACGTCTCTGAAGGCGGAAGGAATTCTCCATTGTTGATGCCAAAGAGTGGCATTGTTTAATGCATTGTTTAAAGCCCCAGTATGACGAAAACAATAATTTTTTATGCCCAAAGGTGTACATGTGCATGATGAGGTCATCTGTCATTGTATCCGTTTCCATTAGGCAATAGTCGTTAAAAGGAGGAGCCAGTTACCATCTTCCTTTTACCAAATAAAAGCACAAGGGTCTCTTTTCCTTTCTAACGTACGACACGAAATAAACGTTATCCTCACAATGCTCGTGACAGCATCTTCTGGCCTGTAGAATGCTATACAGTGCTTAATCAGTAAAAAAAAAACATTTTCCCTCATTGGCCCATAACCTTGTGGAGTTTGTAAAAATATCAAACGATTACAGGACAAATGGAGATAGCCATTTCGAACGTCATAGGTAAATAGGGAATACCCTCTAGATTGTCCTATAACAATGGCTAACCGTATTGTAACAAGCGTAATCACTGGACTGGTGGCAAAATCAAATTCGTAACGAGGCCTGGCCTGGGGACCACATGGTATTAACCTCGC
>JAHWFP010260135.1:1854-13470 GCA_023313725.1 Lithobius niger
GCTGGTAGATAAAAATGATGTAGTGTCCGAATTCTTAATTTTAGTCAACAGAATATCCTGCTTCAATTTTAAAAACAACACAAACAAAAAATTGTATTTGTGCTGTACCAGCAAAAAAAAATGGTTTTATAGCCGACGAAAATATACATTCCCAATTTTTATAGCGTTTCCCTCCTTTTGAGCTTTAATTCCCTAGAAAACTGGAAAATTAGCTTCCCAGCCAGGCTTGTACTACTGCGCATGCGCAAGGATGGGCGGGCTATATAAACTCGGCACAGCCGTCCGATGGCATCATTTCTCCTAGGGCGCTCACGTCAACGGACCAACCATCCTCCGGACCAGCCATCCTCGTCCTCGCTACGATCCGCCTCATCCGCCTCCACAGGATGTTTTCCAAAATTCTATCGGTTGAGGCGCCGCTCCCGGCCATTCCCTCTACAATCCTTGGATCCGCAGGCTGGAGGGCCACTCCGTCCTTCCCTAGGATCAGGATAATTCCACCTCCTATGGTGAGACATCGTCGGTCCGGACGCATCCCTACTCAACGATCCTCTGCTGTTCGACAGCCGCTCAATCCGCTTTTGCTGCCTTTCCGGCGTTACTAACCTCATTTCCTTCTGAAGCAACCAGGGGCGCTTTTCGTAGAGGCCTATCCATCTCCGGTCGTATCCCGTACATCTCGCAGCCACCATCCTCTTGTCATTCATCCTCTTCATCAGCTGGTCCTACAATCCTCGGACGTGCACTTCGCCATCCACCTCCATCCTTACCTTCACCAGCCTTTGCTGCTCCTCTCGGATCATCAAGCCAGCCTTAACCTACCTTTCATCCGCCAGGCTCCATCCGCCTGCCCGTCCCCTTCCCGACCTTTCAATGACGCTTCTGCATTCCTGTCCTTTCACCAGTATGCTCGTCCTCTCTAGACAATATACTGGGCCACGATCCTCCTCCACCCCCTTCGCCTGTTCTAGTGGACCTACTTTGTGAAGAGCTGCCAGCTTCTCCCAACTTTGACATCCACTACACTATTCTAGGACAACAGTCACTGGACTTCTTACGTCTTTCACTATCTCTACCGATCCTTCGCTCCCATAAAGTGGCGGTTCCAGGAATCACTACCCTGACTCCAAAGAAGAGACTAGGACACTACACGCCCATCAGCACGTCCTCCGTTACCGTCCCTCACTCTCGCAGTGTCTCTTGCACGTCCGTCGTTACTCTGCCTCACGATCCGCATTTTCCAGGAGACTCACATGTCGTGATCCTCCACACTCTTCCGTTGAAGCACTTTCAGCCCGTTCCTTCCTTTCTTTTTCACACACAAAAAAAAAGAGAAGACAATAACAACAATGTACAAAATAACCCAGACCTTAGTATCTGAAGAACTGCAGGGACGCCATTCCCAACCAGTATGGACTTGATCCATCCAAGATCCACGCCTCGCAATGCTCCATCGGATTCTGGCCTCGAGCCGCCTCCGCCGCTCTCCATCCACATTGACCACACCACGATCCTTTGTTGGTCCTTTCTGACTTAAGTTTTTCTTCGTCCTGTCTCCATCCCCTTTCGGGTCGGCCTATGCTACCTTCAGTCCTTCAATCACCACCAAAGGTTACTTACTCTACATCAACTGACTACAACACCAGTGACTATTTACAATATTGGCAAGACGCCCATCGATCCTCTCATTAAGCCTCAATCCCCCCTCCCATCGATCCTCATGTAACACAGCTTTCCTGTCCGCCTTCGCCCTCCGTCCATTATGAAGAGCACCCTAGTCCGCCTTCATGGTTAAAAAAAAAACAAAAAAAAACGACCATCAACAACAACGACTCCCCAACTGCTATGCAAAGACTCGGGGTAAAGTCAGGGGAGGGTACAAAGAGATGCCATCGTATCAGCCTTGGCTTCGTTCTGCCATCCCATTCACACGCAGCATCTTGAGACATATAACAGGCCCCCGATTTAGACGCTGCTTGTGCTCCGTCCGCACCACGGTGTCGCATCTGCAGGCCATGCTGTGCTCACAGGCTCCACCACCAGATGCCACTTCTGTCGTCCGCATCGCTTTTCAAATTCATGTATCCAACGGTTTTTCTTGTGTCCTCTCTAATGTACAAACATGTCCGACTCTTCGTCTGAAGATCCCGTCCCTCATGCCGACACAACACCACCAAAGGATGCTGCACCCACGAACGAAATTAATGTTTCTTCTCCAACAGCGTGTAAACACTTAGGTTTTGCTGGAAAATCCACTGCATTTCATTTCGATCCACATCCGTGCTGCCAAAGGCACAGGCAGTGTAATAGACCAGTTCGGAACTGCCGAGTTTGTGTTGACATCTTGCCAAGCCGCTGGATGCTCATCCGCAAAAAACAACTCCAGTCAAGACGGAGGATGCTAAGAGCAGCTCGTAAATGTGAGGAACAGAAAATCTTTCTCAGACACAACCTCTAACTACGACCACTCCTTTGTCTTCAAAGAAAGCTTCTAAACGTGCTTCCCCCCTTCATACTCACAAACGGTTCGCTCTCTCAGCTACGGAGGCGATCCCCACGGTTGCCGGTACGTCCGGGGTGAAACCCACGGCAAGAATCAAGATTGTCTCGCTCCTACCAAAATGCCGTCCTCAACTTCACAATCACCACCATCCTCTCAGAAGCCACGTCCTCCATTGTCATCCACCCCCATCCGTGTTCAGCCCTCTGCCCAAAATTTTCAAGTGTTTTCCCCGACTAGTGCGCCGTTCCCCTCACGTCCGACTCCGTTCCCAACCTTCGCAGTGATCCGCTCTGCCATTACACGGGGCCTACAACTCTCGGCCAGAGAACAAGAAAACCTCGACTTGTTCAAGACTGAACTCAACACCCTGTGATCCGCACAATCCGCAACATCGGCCCTTCATGAAACGACTGCAAAAGTGGAAGCTCTGCGATCTGAGAACAATCTCCTGCGTGCTTCAAACATTGCCCATTCCAACAAACTCGAGATCATCAACCAACGCTATCGATCCCTACTTATTAATTATGCATTACTACGTGCACGAACTGCTTGGGTATCTCCATTCTCCTCCATGGAGAGCCTATTACTGTGCGCGCTCCCGCACCCGACATCTCAGGCTCGCTCCGTCCTCCACTCCTACTCAGCCACTCCTACATCCCGCCTCTGCCACTGCATCCGTCTCTCCTCCAAGTCCATCAAGACGCTCCGTCCCCACTGCCATCTATCTCCACTAAGAGACCCTTCAGCTACGTCTTGTGAATATCACACTCCCGACAACGATCCTTCCACAGTGGTCTCTGCCTCTCCAATTTCACTATGGCAGGATGCTCTCGCCACCTGTCAGTTCCACAAAATTACCTCATATTCCGTCTGGCAGTATGACAATGCATCAAGTTTCGTTCCTGTATATCATGCATCACCCCAACCTCATCATCCTCTACAGACGTCATGCCGTGCTCCCCCTGTTGTGACAAGGTTTCTGGTGTCTCTCTGGGAATTCGTGTTCTCCCTTCATAACCCTCTAGTGTCCTAACCTTCAAAATTTTATTGACTGCCTCTAAACCTTTTGGTGAGGTTCCTGCTTCATCCGCCTCGTCCGAAGACGGTACAATCACGATCCTCACCTGCTTCTTCAGTGGAACCTTTCTGCCGTCTATTCCCCACCTTCAAACCAAGGACTCTCACATCAGCTTGCCACTACTGGTCAAACCCAGATACACATCAACTGCCGGTCTTCTGCGCCTGACTTTCGACCTCTCACCGCCTCATCTCCCGACTATTCGTCCTCCCTTGTCGACTCTCCCCAGACTGTGACATCGTGCAGGCTTTGGCTTTACACGCCCTACCCTTGGCACGGAATAAGGCAGTTTTCCAAGGTGTCTGTCACACCATCCTGCTATGTCTGGCCGAACATCAGACGACCTCATCCCTCGCTTTCTGCTGGTGTTTCCTTCGTCCCTTTGCCTTGTTCCGTGGGCCTTTGTCTTCGAATCCATCTTCAGCCCTGCTGCGGCTCTCCCGCTGCTCGTACCCTCTCCGAGGTGCCAATTCTCAGGCTTCCAGTGACATTCGTCTCGGCCTTCGTTTGCCATGGCTACACAAGCCTTGCACTCTTGAATTAATTGTTGCTTCGCCTCTGGGAGTCCTTCGCCTCTTATCCATCATCTAGACACTCACCTCGCTGCTCCACGACTTCCTGTCCCTCTACAACAGCCGCACTCAGTCGGGCATCGCAGCAAGCAGTATCCACATGCTCTTTGCTTTCTCATCTGCCGGTCCGGACGGATCGGCCTCCCCTTCAGTTATCAACCTTTGTAGTAACGAAAAGCCCTTTGTAGTTATCACCACTTTCAGGACACTAAGGGTTCCAGCAGTCTTCTGGTCCTTACCTGCTGCTCCATACACAGTTTTCCCTTCCACATTCCAGGACGCCACTAGGATCTCCGACTGGACCTTCCGGACGCACCGCTCGCTGGACTCATCCAAACTACAACCAGTACTCTCTATGAAAGGACCTCTGCTATCGCCTGTTCGTTTCACACATTCCAGCCGTGGTGCTACAGAGCAATAGGCAAAACGAAGGCAATGTTTCAACAACCACACGAAAGCAGGATTTCTTCTACTACCTCCACAGAACCTTGGCTTTCATCAAAGTAACAGGAGTTAGGGTCACCAAAGCATTGTCTTCTCCTGTCCAACACCCAAAGATCATCTGTCTTGCTCTTTGTGATGTTGTCCCTTGGGATCTGCTTTATGCCCTGGCCTTGTCCACTTTCGACTTCGGCCACTACTGCTCTGATTGCTTCCGCTTTATCGCCTGGCCGTTCGACCGGTTCCAGACAGATTGATGCCTTGTTTTCCAGGTTGCTCCAGCAACAAGGGTTGCCGCTTCGTCTGACCTTGAACTACCTTCGTCTACCAATGACATCGTTTGCATTTTCTGCAGTGGTTACATCCTTCGAGGATGAAAGGCCTGTCGCTTGCAGTCGTCTCCGGTTGGGACCTTTCCGTTGTTCTAGACTTCTTCATGGACATCGCCTTGCGAACCACTCTCACCCTGTCACTTCACCCTTTTAACCCGCAAGACAATCTTCTTCGTCTTGCTCACAGCCGGAATTCGCTAGAACAAGGTACAGTACCGCTGAAAAGTAAATGGACAAACACAACAATAGATGTGCTGCTCCGGCCTGCTGCTGTAAAGAGGACGAGCATTTCCATTGTTCCAAGAAATAGCGATAGCAGAGAACAATCTGTATCAAAATTAGCAGTATGCCAACAATGCTTAAAAGGAGTAAACTACAAGTGTTCTATCTACCAACGTTCGACGTAAGGCCTAGTTTGACGCACCACGAACTGCTGGTGCCAGACAACTGGCGGAGCCCGACGGAATTTAATACTGCAACTCAGCCGAAATGGTCACTGAACAAGTTGGCTGTAATTTTCGCACTGTGTCGACGATTGTTCGAAGTGCTAAAAGTGAACTAGGAATACTTCTGAATGCAATTTAATTCTGAACTAATTTTTACTTCAATTGTGTTTCACTTGTTCTTGTTTAAAGCAACATCCGGCCTCCCTTATAACCTTCCGCCTGCCTTATAACAGCCACGCGCCGATTGCATCCGCGCATTTACCATAGCCAAGGTCAACTCAGACAGTAGCTTCGTTCCTCACAGCGAAGAATGCAGCTAGTGTCTCAGTTGGCATTGCGCCTAATAGACAAGCCAGCGTGAACGCATTAATTGTGTCGTCAAAAACTGGCATGATTCTTGTATTTTAAAATCACAATTTATAATTTTCTAGACTAGTGTCTTATAATTTTGCTTCGGCGATCTATTGGAATAATTAATTTTAATTTTACTGCATTAGTCTTTTAGATGTTTGATCTAATAGTAATTACTAGCAAACGATTAAAATTAGTACTGCGCACACACAGATAAAACTTCAAGGTCATTATAGGCGTGCAAAGCATCATATACGTTCTGGAGGAACGTGAATAAAGTTCCCCAATATTCCACAGAAAATCTCCCAGGTCGCGCGGCTTGGCTGCTGTGTGCGTGGAGGCCCTAACGGTAAGTAAATAGACCTGTGGGGCCGTACTTGATGTGGAGGATCGAGAAAAATGGCGCTGGGAGGTATATCCCTTAACTGGAATAAGAGTGTCACTGTCTTGAAGATTGCTGTAATTCAAACTTTAATTAATGAAAATATATTTAATTAGGAAACATGAGCTTTAAATAATTACAGCTTGGGTGATCACGGTTCCGACCAAAAACTTGGTGGCAGTCATTTTGGCTATGGTTATCACTACTTTCTATGGCGAAAACTTGATCCTTCCCTTTGCTTTCAGTCTTCACTGGTTATTAGTTCAAAAGTTAAATGAAAAACTTGACCATTGCTACCAAAGGTTAAGTTTTTCCTGTAGCGTCTGAAATATTAATTAATGGAATTAATTTTGGAAATTATTTGGTCGGTTGGTATCACTTCTTTGAAAAGCTAAACCATTCTTTAATGGGTTACCCTTTCACCAGCTTTATTTTGTAAATATGATATCACTTTTATTTCAGTAGAATAAATAAGTGAATATTAGGCCGTTAAAAAAAATAATTTCTCGAGCCTTGGTGCGGAGACGGTTTTTTAGTCTTCTGTGCAGTCTTCTGTACAGTTTTCAGTGCAGTCTTCTGAAAGCGGCTGAGATGACTATAACAACGACTGTGTCTGTCTGTCCGTCCGTCACATTTCAACTATGGAACGGAACAGATGACAATCTGTTTTCACCGTTTGTCTTTTCGTCCAAAAATTAGTTTAAAAAGCACGGCAAGTTAAAACAGCTAATAGGCCTTTTCGACGTAACTCAATGAAATAATAACATTTGATCGTCACATTTAACCACTACATGAAGTCACACAACCGTAAAAACAAAAGAATTTTATAAACGACACACAGTATAGCGTTATTTTAATAATATCGGCACCGTGTTGCATGGATGAATAGCCCTACTCGCGAACCAAATTCTCCTTTAGCAGCTACTTACGAAATTAAAACGGCAGGTAAAAATTTGGCCTAAAAGCAGAAAATTAGGCCTTAAATCACGTTGCCGCGGCAACGCCAAATCTCCGCACCATGTTGCATGAATGCATAAGCCTACTCTCGAACCCAATTCTCCGTTAGCTGCTACTTATTAAATTAAAATGGCAGCTAAAAATTAGGCCTAAAAGCTGACAAGTACGCTTAAAATCTAAAACTAGGCCTAAAAGCTATCACATTTTTAATCGGCAATAATTGTCTTTTTAGATTATAATTATAATAGAGGTCGCTGTCCCAGTGAGTGATAGAGGTGCGCGCCTCAATATTATCGAAAGTGGCCAAAGTGTACAGAAGACCGGTTACGGCTAGGTAGTCTCTGCAGCCGCTTGTTTTATTTTATTATTTATTCCATTCTCATGCCTTCAAAAGACCCTCTCAGTTTTATAGAATCAAAATGCTGTGCCACATTTTTCTGAAAAATGTCCAGTTGTTTGCCTTCTTGAGCAAACGTGCTGTTCAAATGCGCCTTTTTTGGGAGTTACCTGTAGGTTTTTTCTGAATAACTTGAGAAACATTAAAATAATGTATTGGAATATCAAATTGAGTCATTTTGTGGAGAAGTTATGAAAAAAAAAACAAGTATCGGTGTCGATGCTGCATTTCTGAATATAAAAATTAAAAGGTTCTGCGAAGATGTGGGTGGGGGGGGGGGGGGAAGGGTACTCCATGCGGCGGGACTTGAGAAACAACTTTTTTGTTAAACGGCCTTATTTTAATTAAATACGCTGCACGGTGGAAACTGACTTGGATAACTATAAAACCGAATGAACCAATTGTTATTACTTCCTTTAAAACAAAACAATTCAAAACGAGTGTGAAATTCAGTTCAAATTCATTTGTCTGATGTTTGACAATTTTTCCAGATGTAATGCAAAAATGAGGCTTCGTTTTTTTTGGGTTCAACAATAAACTTGGAAAGTATTGGCGCTCACCAGCACAGCTGATTACCGAACGTTTGCTTTCTATTGTTGCAAGCGCGTGAACATGGCAACAATGGTTTGTCCATTTACTTTTGAGTGGTACTGTGCAAGCCTTGTCCTTCGCTCTTACTACTTAAAAGATTTGTCGCGCACCTATCCACTCGGGACATAGCGCCGGAGACCCCAAAGGAAAAACCCTTGAAGCAAACAAGCTGTGCAGCAGTAAAACGTGACCCAAGCTAAAGTAAAAGCACACAAAAAACAAGAACCCAAAAGACCACCCGCAGCCAAGACCATCCCATCCTTCGCTCTGACTATCCGTTTCCACAACATTATAAGAGGTCCCTTCTTTTCGTCGTTCTGGCTCTTCCCACACATCCTCTGGGATACACTGGAGCATCATCCTTGTCCATTTTGTGTCCTACGAAGGTTATCTACGATGGACAGGTGACAGACGTTTCGTAAGGTAGCACCCTTCACTTCCTTCTTTCGTCAACCCTATGAGGACGCATCTGCACGTGATCCCAACTTGGATATGAACGATCGTTGTAGCCACTTCCGATGCCTTTGACATTAACAGTGCTACCAGCAACATCTAAGTCACTGCCCACCACCTTAGAGCCATTTCTACGTCCTAGGCCTTCTACAGAAGCGTTCCCGTCTGCATTGTCGTCTGAGCTATGGCAAGGGAAAACGCTCTCGTGTTCACGTTCCTTCGAAAAATGTCTTCTGAGGATGTTATCGTCTGGGCTTTTCGTTACTACCAGACATGTTCTTCAAACCCATTAAGCAAACAAGCTGTCTTCTCTTACGGCACGTTCCGTTCGTCACCTTCGTTTAGCTTATGCGAAATTTCAAACTTTTTGGGGGAGCCAGCCCGCAACCCCAGGACTCCCGTAAGGTGGTGCACTCTGCCACTTTTGACGGGGTCTGCTGGAATGCTATTATTCCAGGTAATGTATACTTTCGTCGGCACATAGAATCGTCAAAATACCAGGGGCACCTGTGTTGATTATGGTTTCTATTTCCTAACCGAAAATATACATTACCTTATCCCACCCAACCTCCCCTCTGTGTAACCACCTGGGCACTATACAGGAATGAAAGATGGCATACATTTGCACGCAAAGCTTTTATAATAGAGAGAAGTGCACAGGGCTGCGTGGCTGGCGGCTCTGTAGCTTTAATCTGTAAAGTAACATCATTGGAGGAGGAGAATGCTAGAATTCCAGGTAACGTATATTTCGGTTAGGCAATAGAAACCAAAATCAACCAGGCGCGTGCCTCTAGTATTTTGACGTACTTAGGAATTAGGCAATATGTTTAACCAGAATTATGTTCAAGCAATGAGTAGATTTAAGCCATCGGCGTCAAAAAAATACCTGTAGCTGGAAAACAATTAACCCAACATCCAAACTCACTACCACCTTTACCTTTCTCGACCGCATCATGATTATTATCAATGATACCATTGTGTCAATGAGGTACCGGTGACGCACTTCATGTTAGAATGGTAGGACTTCACTGCAATGCACTTGGGAGTCTCGTGAAGCATATGACTTCAAAAAGTTTACACTTCATTGTATTGCAGTTTGGAAAAAAAAAACCTAAGAATGAACGGAATATTCGGTAATTATTCGGTATTCAGCCTATTCGGTCAAAAATTTAAGTATTTGGTATTCGACCGAATATTGATTTTGGCAGAATACAATAACTATATTCGGTATTCGGCTGAATATTGATTTTGGAAGAATAACTGTATTTGATATTAGGCTGAAAATTGATTTTGGCCGGCTGAATATTGATTTTGGCAGAAAAACTATATTCGGTATTCGGCTGAATAGGGTTAAGATTTGTTGCCATTCGGCCAAATAATTTTTTTTAGTGTACAATTACGCAATTTTGTTAATGTACGAACCGTTTAACTAAGAATTTCGGCTTTTTTTTTTTCTGTGAGGAAATTTATCTTCTAGCATTCCTAAAAGAAGGAAAAATTATGGGTGATTGCCATTTTTTAAGGCCTAATACGAAACTGTAGATTTTATGAGGTGGGGGAGGGCAAGTTTTTCAAAAAGGCGAAAATGCTCGTTGTATACCTTTATCTCCGTTTCGTCATGTTTTACCATCAAGAAACCTGGTCAACTATATCTACCTGTAATCCGTATGGTCGCACATTTTATTCAGTATCATATGTTTAATTTACTAATATTTGGCTGGGCATTCGATAAAGTAATGGGCCGAAAAATTTGGTATTCTGCATTTGGCAGTTTAACTATTCGGTTTGCAACGCCGGCCCGAGCCAATAAGATGAATAGACGGCTTGAAGTTGAACTCAGTGGTTTATTCACAAGGCCACGCGGCATTTGTCATTGATGAAGTTAATAGTGGTTCAATAGAACTGGTCTAGAACTTGTTCTAGGCTAGGCTGCACTGTGGTTGAAGAGTAACTGCTGGTTTGGACTAGTCCCAGAATGCGGAGCTACTGGGGGTGCAGCCCCTTTTATGCACAGGGCTCCGTCCAGAGAGGCTCGCAGAGGCGCCACAGTAGGTGCCATGAGCCAGTAGTGCCTTTAGCTCCCTCCTGTCGTAATGACATCACCAGCAGTGTACTGAACCATAGCTAAACCAAGGTCACATTGTAATTCACAAAATTAAAGGTACATTCCTCCCAACGCCATTTTTCTCGATCCTCCACATCAAGTAATAATAGCCCCAAACTTCTACTTACTTAGCGTTAGTCAATCCCTTGCTAAAAATCTGTCTTAAAATGTGGCGTCCTACGAGATTTTCTGTTAAATATTGGGGACTGATTTAATAGCATCCTGCGATTCCATAATTGATCCTTTGCGCGCTTACAATAAACATGACGTTTCATCTGTGTGTGTGCATGTACTAATTTTTAGTCGTTTGCTAATAATTGCAAGAAGATCAAAAACCTAAAAGACTAATGCGGTAAAAATTAAAATTTATTTATGCCAATAGATCGCCGAAGAAAAATTATAAGGTACTAGTCTGGAAAATTATAAAGTGTGATGTTAAAATACGAAAATCTTTTCGGTTTGCGACGACACATTTTGTGTGTTCATGCTGTTTCGTCTACTAGGTCCAGGACCAACTGAGATAGTAGCTGCTTTCCTCGCTGCGATGGTAACATGCGCGGACGACGATGTGGAATGTACCTGTAATACAAGATGATATTGACATGATGTCAAGATATATTCAGTAGCTGTACATAATATGAGCTACAGCAACAATAATGAGGGCCAAGGCTCAAGGCTAATGGCCCCAGGTGACCCAGCTGAGGCTTTAGGTTAGGTTAAGCTACAATATGCAATGAAAGAGAATGTCACATTGCAGGTTGTACATCGGTTATTAGGCAAATTGTATACATTGCGAGGAACAACGTGAAGCTCTCCACGTAAAAATGGTAGGGCTTCAGTTCCATACAGATAGGATTCGTGTGGAGCATACAACATCAAGCTGATTAGTAAGGGTCGGACTATTAGTCGAATATATTCCATTCGAATTTCTCCCAAAAAAGTTTAGTGTCATTTTTCGTTTTTATTTTTAAGTTAGTTTTTAAGTTTTCCTGTGGGTTTCTCGTGTCCC
>JAHWFP010260137.1:8844-27149 GCA_023313725.1 Lithobius niger
TACAAACCCGAAGTTGCCATACAATCATAAGTTCTCTCACTTAGCTTTCAATGTTATTCTGATGCTGCAGCTCACCAGTTATTTTCAAATGCTTTTTAAATTCGATGTATAACTCTGACGTTGCACTACGATAACAAGTTTACAAGGTCTGCACAAGGTGCTTGCAGTCCTTAAAAGTGCCTGGATTTATTATTTAAAAAATGAAGGATTTGAATTCTTTAATATTGTTAACTACGGCCTCGAACTTACTTTTTTATTTGCCTTAATTTACAATAATGCTTCAGTTTTGAGGAAGATGAAGAGAAACTTACAATTTGTTTTAAATAACTTGTATATTTATCATAAAATATTGTTGAGATTATCTTTGGTTTCGTTGCTGCATGCGTTTTCATCAATTGTTTACTTCATCTTCATCAGATATTTTCATCAATTGTTGCTCCACGCGTTTTCGTCAATTAATAACCCTATGCGCCCGAATTAATATTCGGGTGATTTTTCTTTCAAGTGGAACTTACATTGGTTGTGGAATTCGAGCCGTCATTCACATGGTTTGGTGATGAGGGCGCTAACCATTGGGCTGTTACTGCTCGCTTTGCTCGGGAGCACGGGGCCCGCTCACAAAGCTCACGGCATGCCCTGGAACTGACTTTTTCCTCCTTCTTGTAGCTTTGCTCGTTTGGGCACGGCTGGCCTGAAAGGGTTAAAAAGCGTCTAAGGCAAAAAGCTACTTAAAAGAGCTGTGGAAAAATAAGCAATGGCAAAAAGGCATAGAAAAAAAACCCAGGAAAATACTTTTTCTGGTGAAACTCAAGCCAAGGCAACTGACCTAATATAACCTTTAACTACAGCAACATGGAAGAAAACCGATCAAAACACTTTATTGTTTCCTCCCGCTTTTCTTTTACACACGATTAAAATATGAACTTTTGAATGTTCGGTGAGATGTATTTGGCTCTTCCCCAGTAAAAGTAGAACCTTTTGTTTGAAGAAAAACAGCTTTATTTGAGCAAGTTTGTTGATTGATAAAGGTACTTGAAAAATTTTATTGGTCATGGAGAATTCCTGGAAAAATGTTACTGGCATTTGGAAAACGTCCTTTAAATTGCTTGGTTTGTTTGTTGTTAATATTTGGTTATGGTTCCAATTATCATTTTCACCAGGGCTTCTACAGCAAACGTAAATCCATTTGACGATAAACAGCTTTATTTGGGCAAGTCTGTTGATTAATAAAGGTCCTTGGAAAAACTTTACTGGTCATGGGGAATTTCTTGAACAATTATACTGGTTTTTGGAAAATGTCCTTGAAATTGCTTGATATGTTTGTGCTTGGTCTTTGGGTATTGTTCATGTTATTATTTTCACCAGGGCTTCCCCAGCAAAAGTAGACCCTTTTGAAGATAAACAGCTTTATTTGTGCAAGTCAGTTGATTAATAAAGGTACTTTAAAAAACGCTATTGGTAATGGAGAAGTCCTTGAAGGATTATACTGGTTTTAGGAAAACGTCCTTGAAATTGCTTGATTTGTTTGTGTGTGATTTTGAGCGAACCCTGATTTTTGACGTGAGCTATATTGTAATTGTGCGACATAATATAATACAAATTTAATATTTAAATACATGGCGGTAATAATGGGTGAGAGGAAGCAGAAATCAATCTTAAAAAAAGCTACTCTGATTGTTGGAGAGGTAACAGTATAAAGGGCATACTCGGAAATTGCTAAGACTTGAACTGATACCGACACTAAAGATGAACCTGAATAGCAAACGAGATTTATTATATATAATTCATATGTAAAGCTACGGGCCATAAATGAAAACACACTTGTAGTATACTTGTAATATACTTGGCGAGAGTGACTGATCACAACAAATTAAAAGAGCACGTAAGACGTGCTAGGCCATTACATTGCAGGCATTGCATGGACGTTTCTACATAAGTTAGGACTGAAGCGACCTCTGCATAGAAGATTGTATAAGTAATATTTGAATAAGACAAGAGTGGCTAAATAGTGGGTACTAAAATTTCAACCATACCAGCTTGTTATAGGTGCTGTTTCAGGGACAGCCAGGATGTATCCCGGTTTTTTGAAATTTCTCTCCGTCCTTACACTTTACAAAGGTTTCTTGGCTTGGATCCACAGATTTTTACCTACTACTTTCTTATTCTGCGCCAGTTCAATTATGTGCGTTTTAGTTTGATTCAGATAACAGAAAATAAAATAACCAGAGTAAATAAATAAATAGTGTTTCTCATTTTTCTTTTGCTGGGGATTACTTTGTTAAATTGAGAATAGTAACACGAACAGAATAGGACGAAAAAAAAGTGTATCCCATTTTTTAAACTGGGAGTACTTTTTAAAGTTCAGAATTGTAGAGTTTGGGGAATTTGTATTTTATTGTGCAATTTTTATTATAACTCCCGAATATTTTAGGTGTGTCATTTTGTTGTAATGCTCTTTCTACTAATTTATTTGTAAAGTGTTAATACAGTTCTTTAATTAAGTTGCAGCCATGAATAAGATTCAGTATTTTTTTCTGTGCAGATAAACAATTAGCGATGGACAATGAAGTAAAAATTGTTCTACGCAAACCAGAATCAGCTTGTGACATGGCTATCATTTGGGTAAGATAATGCAATTATCCTTTGTGAGAATTACGACACCTTCATAATTCTGACTCTCAGGTGGAGCAATTTGTATACTTGCAACGTAGGCAGAACCAACAGACAATTAAAGTATACCATTACGTCACCAGATACAGTTATAAAAATTACGACAAATAAAGGCTTTTATTCCATTTAATTCAACTTAAACGTAACGTAAGCTTTGATGCAGTCCAGTTATTTGGTAAAATACGCCCCACAAACACACAAAATAAATTATTTCAAAGTTGCTACAAAAATAAATAAATTAATAAATTAAAAAAAAACAAAAACCAAAGCTCAGTTTATTCATTTGATGGCCAGTTTAGCCTGCATTAAAAAAAAATTTCTGCTGGTGATCTGAGTGTTGGGGTCGGGGGACGGCGGGGGGCGCGGGCGGGCCGTGAAATATTTGGAGGGGGGTCATGGCCCACCCCTAGCTCCGTAACTGACTTCCATGTTATACGTCAAGCTTTGAAATTTTATAGTTTCGCCCAGAATTAACATAGACCAACGAAAATCGGTATTTGAGGTCGTGTTGTAACTATTTCACTGCATTAAAAATTTTAATGAGAACAACCGAACCGTCCAGCATCCACTGTATGGCCATTTCTTGTTGTTGTTGTTGTTGTTCTTGTTGAGACTCTTTGCTCTTCCCTCGAGATCGAACCAATGAACCGATTTTCAAGTTCTGTAACTTAAAACGTAGGTATGGACAAACAAGGCTTAAGGCCTTTGAATGATATGTTAGAGTGACTACATAACCCCTATCTCATCCCAAATGCAGATGCCGCGTTTATTATGAAACACGTTTGACAGTTAAATTAGCAAGAATAACGTAGTTCAACACAGTTCTTTATGGTGACAGCATTTGAATACTTCTTTACTTCTGGTCGATATAGTACACAACTTTTTACATGTTGGCGGTCCCGTCACATGACTAAACCGTTTAGACCTAACCACAGTGATAAGAGTATGCATGAGCTGACTTACTATACATTAAATTTTACGTATTTCACGTTAAGTAACTACAATGAAGCAAGCTCGTATCTATCACACAGTATCATACGCGAACAAACTAGAACAATTAATATCTCCGTTCCTATTCAGTATTTTTCGACCAAACTTGGCCAGATAATAGATAAGTATGGAAGGTATAATTATACCAAAAACTATGCAGTAGGGAGCCCCACGTAAATGTGAAAAATGTTCACATGTTGTTGTTGTTCTGCTTCCGTTTCAGAAAAGTACTTCACTTATCTAAAATCTGAAACATGATCTAAGTCTGAAACTTCCTGGTCCTTCATCCTCTAAGAGATCACTTTTTCAATTGGTCGAGCCATTCCATAGTTGAGACCTGAACGATCAGTTTTATTGTTTTACATTGTTTTAAACATTGCAATTATGGAACAATGCCAGTCGGCGAACGCCAGCCGCAATACATATACTGAACAATAAAGAAATGCTAACAATGCTGGTGAGCCAACAATTATTCACCATGATTATCAACACGTCCTGCAGGGCTAGGCTCCTGTCACGCTGGGGCTTGGTCACATGCTTTTATCTGAGCACAGGTACCGTGTAGACTGGTGTGAATCGGCACTCTGCTTTGTGTGCGGAGTAGCTGAGTCTGTTCAATATTTCTACTGCATTGTACCCAGTTTGATGTGCAGCGGAGTGTCGCTGTAGTTTGACGCGTGGGCTGACTCCGTTGCGCACTCTTCTCGATGACACCCAGTGGACGCATGGGGATATCTCACAGTTACGTACCATTGTGGCTTACTGCAAAGCGACCAGATTCCGTCTGTAGGTTCTGCAAGCTTGGGCTGCCCAGGCGTCTGCCTCAGCCACTTCTGGGGTGCTTGGATGTTTCTCGAGAGAAATGGGACTAGTGAAAATTGTGGGGGAGTTATGTGGAAATTCTGGTGTCCATACTTGTTCTAGTGTTCATACTACTCTGATATTACATTGTTTTTATTGTCTTACTGTCTGTAGTTTCTTCTCTATTGGGGTATGCGGCTTCGGGCCAGGGTCCCGCAATAAATTCATTCCGTGTGTATTAGTGTTCGTTTGCGCACCAGAATTTTCAGATAACGGACAAGCGGGTTGCTAACAATGTCAAAATGCTACAATGCCGCAACATGCAACAAAGGTGCAACTATGAAACCAGCCGCTCGAGATCGGATTATAGATTTCTCGAACAAAATGCAACGATGCTTGAGCGCGGGGAAAGTAACACTATCATTGTATCATGTTTGAGTTAGGATTATCAGCCAGAGGCAGGTTAACTCGTTGTGGTGAACCAAAATGAAATGGTCTTGGGTTTTCTCTTAAATTTTCAAGTTTTAAACAATAGGGTGCGAAGTTTTTAATTCCGAGGACGCCTCACAATTGGGCGGCTGACATGACTGAATGACTTAGTTAGCTTTTCAATGCGGGCTTCGGGACGCTAGTTGAATTGTTTCCGCGATTGTTTGTCACGATACTGCATCTGTCTGTAACAATACAGAGTCAACTACCCATCGATATGATACAAGCTAAATCTAGACTCACGCTAGTGTGATGCCATCAAATAATAAACATGAGCCAGAGCTTGGGCGGAACCTGAACGTAAATACGCATTTCGTTTTTTTCGCAAACAAAATTGGGTGGACAGTGGCCGTACCGCTGACATGATAGATCAGATCGCTGCAATTACAATAAAAAGGAAGCGGAAAAAGCCAACAAATTAACTGAACAAAAAAAAAATCGGCTATGGCGTTTAGAAAAAAAAAATTAGCATACTCACAGCTGTGAAGGTACACGAATAAAAACGGATTAGAGTTCATTCAAACGCAACGAACTATAGTTTCAACTCCAGGGAACAAGGATTGTGATGTGCCAGCCTCAATGCACACGCATATAAGTACATCAGTAAGCAAGGAAACAAAATGATTGGATATTTCACACACAAAAATACACACACAAAATTCAACTTACACACGCACGTGAAACAGAACGAAAACCTAAACCCACAAGCAGCAAATGCCTATAAAATTGATAAATTTAAAATACATATAGAAAATGAACACGCACTTACTCACACTAACTAGAACGAAAACACAGATACCATCAAACACAAACATTGGTCCAAAGATTGCCTTAACGATGAATCTTCTCGTTTCATAAAGTATTAAAAATACATTCCTCCCAGTGGAGGATGTGGCCATGGCGACTAAGGCACTATGCAAGTGATCTGGAGGCGAACTGGGTAGCCGGTTCGATCCGGGTCATGCCACTCCGACGAAACGTAAGAGCATAAAGGTGGCTTACTGAACTACGTTATTTCTAGTGTATGTTTTTCGCTGTTGGCTTATTTCCAATTTTCCTTAGTAGTAAGCGAGAACAACTTGGAAATGATTAAAGCCACCGGGACAACCATCCCAAGTAAACGCAACGATACACAGCTAAGCCAACTGAGAAAAATCAAGATACTAAACAAATTCAGCATAGACTGATATGCCAGTCTAACAGACAGCATCTCAGCAATCCACAGCATTGTCTTAAAGGACCATTTCCTTCTATCTGCCAACCTGTGGTTGAACAAGTAGCATGAAAGGCTTCTTTAATTCCCACATCTCCTAAATTTTCTTTTCTTGTGTCTGTTGAACCTAATGGCTTATAGCTCGCTAAACTGTTAGCTGATGGAAGCACGACTGTGTTTCAAACTGGCTTGTAGATGACCGCTTTGACTAATTAGTGCTGCCTGCTGATTTGAGCTCACAGTGAGTTTTGGGAGTTTTTTTCTGAATCTTTTGTCCCATCTATACGGTGGCGTTAATAAAGAAACCGACATAGTAAGCTAATGCTTCATGTTTATATTTCTTTTAGGGATACTTTCATACTAATGCATCTTATCCAGAACCAAGAAAAAGCTTTGCATTGTTGTATGGTTCCATCGTCTCGGTGGGAATTAAAGTCATTCAGGTATTTCTATTTATGTTAACATTTTATGATTTTGCGTTAAATTGTTTTGCAGATTATTTTTGCGCTGCAGTGTTGTGTTGTTGAATGGTGTACCTCAGTATGTCAAAGTTGACACAGAATTATTTTTATTTAAGGTGTCAAAATTAACCTAAGTAAACCCTGCCGAGAATGCACAGTCCCGTTAAAAAAGTAATCATACAAGCCGATGCTAATTTTAAAGCCAACTAACCATGAATCGATTACTGACCTTGACGCATATTTTCAAGGTCATCGTGATGCTAACTTTTTAACTAGGCTTCGTAGAACCCCAGTGTAAATTAGAAACTTGTAGACAGTGTCAATGCAAAAAACAGAACGAAATTCGGTACGTTAGTTTAGGAGTTACGGGCATTACAAGAATCATTCTGTTGTGCTGGCCGAGTGGCTTTCCTGCCAAACAGTTCTGTCAGGCTCTTTCGTACACCATGCAATGTATTGGTAGGTAATGGTGTTGGATGAATACGCAAATTGGCATAATTCATTAACCATGATCAGCTCTGAAACAAAACCAGAAACGTTAACCTGAGGGAGGAACAACATTAGTTTCATTTCTAGACGACCATGGTGACTAAACTATGCCAACTTGCATAGGATGTTGTAGTTTACAGCACCATTCTGTTTATACGTGTAATGTAGCGGGTTGTGTTGAGCTAGTGTCGAGTCATCAATGTGTCAGTTGCTGTTTGTTTCCAAGCATGCTTCATGTACTTTGAGGACCACTGGACTTAATTTTTCACTCAGAGTTTGGCAGGAAAGCCACTCGGTCAGCACAACAAAATGATGCTTGCAATTTTCGTAACTCCTAAAGTAGCGTACTGAATTTCGTTTTTTTGCAATGGCCTTGCCTTGCCAATGTCTACAAGTTTCTAATTTAAACTGGAACTACGGGCCATTAAAGGCACTGTTGAGGAGTGGCACTCGGCGTGTCGCCGCAGTCGCCGTGAGGAGGTTGTGTTGGCCCGTTTGCGAATTGGTCACACCCGACTTACTCACTGTTTCCTTTTGCGGGGGGTTGACCCTCCTGAATGTTCTTGGTGTCGACGGCCACTTACGGTCCGGCACTTACTTGTTGATTGTCGCCATCTTGATGGTGTTCGTCGTCGGTTCCATCTTCCGCATGACATTGCGCGTCAGTTGGGCGATAAGTCTGTCCTCCTGTCCGGTGTTTTTCAATTTTTGCAGGAGGTACAGATGTATGACAAGATTTAGATTAGGGGTTTGGATAACATCTCTGTAATGTGTGGTGCAGTGGCAACCCGGACCACTGCACTGTGACTGAGGTTGGCGCTAATGACCAAGTTGTCGACGCGCCATTAAGCCTCAATCCCCCCCCCCTTAAACTGGAATTATACGAAGCATAGTTAAAAAGTTAGCATCACGAATACCTTGAAAATATGCGTCAAGGTCAGTGATCGATTCATGGTTAGTTGGTCCCCGTTCGCCTACATACCATGCAAAGTTTCATTATCCTAACATTAACCATCTTTGATTGCCAAGGGTGTTCCGTCCTTTCTGCCCCACCCTGTATATACAGCGGGATTCATAACGTACTGATAAATAGGCCTATAAAATGTAGGACTATAAGTCGTACGCCTATAAAATGTAGGCATCTACTATAGGCGTGCCTCATTTTAGTAGCACATGAAAAAAAAAAACCTTTGTTCAATCTAATAAGGCTTGCTATGTGCACCCCTTGAATTACTTGTGCTGTATCAGCACAAGAAGGTCCTCCTCACTCTAACCGCAATGTACAGGAGTGGTTGGATCAGACCTTTGGTGACATTGGGAGGGGAGGAGCATTAGAATGGCCACCTCGAAGTCCTGATCTAACCCCTCTTGACTGCTTCCTATGGGGCTGTCTGAGGAACATGCTAGGTGCAACATCACCATGGGGACCGTTCAGGAGCTAAGGCAATGTATTGTTGAGATCTGTCAAACAATTACACTGGATAATGATTGAGGGAATTTGGCGAAATCTTGATCAAAGGCTTCGCCATTGCATTGACGCACAAGACGGACACTTCGAAAATGTAGTGTTGAATTAAGGTGGCTGTGGCTTAATTTCATTCTGAACCGGGAAATATCTAATGGTTATTTCCAACATCCGAGCAGTGTCAGCGTGCAATCTGGCAGTTAGGCTACGTTGTTTATTAGGCTAGCTAAGCAAGCTACATTGCACTACTACAGATGCACTGCGGTTGAAAATATCAACGCATTTCAAACCTTTTTAGTTACGTGTTCAAACCCTGAGTTCAGGATATTCATTAGATTTGACTAAATTGTGTAGAGGTTAGCAAGGTTTTCGGTTTGGCAATCCAAATGCGCTGCAATACATGATTACGCTTGAAAATATCACCGTAACGTTTCGGTAACGGGTTCAAACCTTGAGGTCAGGAAATTCATTAAATTTGACTAAATTGTTTAGAAGTTTGCAAGGTTTTCGGTTTAGCAATCCAAGTGCACTGCAATACAAGAATACGGTTGTAGATATCAACGAATTTCAAATCTTTTCGGTTACTGGGTTCAAATCCTGGTTTCACAATAAAATGTTGCACAAGGTAATGAGGCAGGATATTAGATGAGCTCACTAGGCTTGTAGCTTAGGTACAGTAGGGTCCGTGCTATACCTGTTGAGCCTTGGGGGGGGGGGGCAGGAACTACTACCCCATTCATTTATGACGGGATTACCACTACTACAATAATCTAAGGTGCACCGTACAAAACTAATCGTGTAAACATCATTATTTTATTAGATCCATGCATTATAGGGTTATAGGCTTACATTTTATAGGCCTACGTCTTATAGGCCTATTTTTCATTACTTTATGAATCACCCTGCATATATATATATATATATAGGTATGTACGTCTTCTCCTCTGGAAGTAGGAGGCTAAAAATATGAGAAGGGTGTCGAAAGATAGGAAATTAATTCGTTCGCAGTTTAGGCGTATTTTTAAGAAACGAGGAGGGTCCTAAATGTCCCAAATGTTAAGAAAATCCAGCCGCCGCAACAATCACGCAACAATCACCAACACTACCACAACAATATGTGACGTCATCGATTGTTGACATATTTTTTCGCTTCGAACATTTCAGGAATGTGGGGCAACAATGTATTGAGTTGCAATGGTTGTTGTGAGTGGCAGTATCCGAGTGAAAGCCCACATTAAAGAATGAGGCACGTGCAGTTCACGGGTAGGGAGGCTGTTGGAGTTGGATATTTAAAATCCAATACCACCCGTTTAGCAGTTAAATTAAATAACACTACGCACAGATGCAAAAAAAGATTGGTTTACTACGTTAACAACTGGCAAGGTGTTTGCTGGTGGTGTTGCTAAACTCGAGCAGCTTTGGGTACGAGTTAGTGGCTTGTGTAAGCCTAACTCACATTCAAACCGTTGCGTTTTCACTCGAGGACGTAAGCAAACAAAAAATTTAAAAATGAGTGAAACAAGAAAACCCGTGTAAAATGTAGTACTGGTTCAAAGCACCACAAGTAGCGGGAAAGTTGATGATACTAAGTAAAAATTCTTAAAATATGAGAAACAAGAAACGCCACGTAAAGTGTGTACTAACAAAACTTCAAAGCGACGTGTCGTTCCTGGTGTTTGGCATTTCTTATACTGTAGAGCTTCCGCGGATGTGGAGTCCCTGTTAGCAGCCTAACAGTTGCAGCAAGAAATATTCTCAAGCGTAGAGAACAACAATGGCAACGGAAAATCTCCTCGAGTGGCAGGCAGCGAGACTGGCAACAGTCAAGCAAAGCATTATTTCAAAACAACAACCTATCAATTTTTTATACGAAACTCAAGAACGGAGTTAGTGGCTCGGTGTTATGGTGTTAAGTCTTAGGAAATATTAAACATGACACATAAAAAAATTAGGAGAAGCGAAACTGCAGGTAAGACCTGTACACAAATGCAAAAGTGTACAGAGCCGAACAGACGGTTGTGACCTTTTAAACACCAACATTCGACCAGTACTGTATGCTTTAAAGCCATGCCTTAGCAGTCACCTGCCTGAATTGTGGTAAAACAAGT
This sequence comes from Lithobius niger, assembly GCA_023313725.1. NCBI lineage: Eukaryota > Metazoa > Arthropoda > Chilopoda > Lithobiomorpha > Lithobiidae > Lithobius > Lithobius niger. Next base: position 19,531 of record JAHWFP010260137.1, read on the forward strand.
AAAATTAGAAAACCCATCATGTGAAGTGTGTCTGTGGGGGAAGATCGAGAGAGTAGAGAGTTGCGTTTAGGATATTTCACATTCGTCAAAAATTATAAGCGACATGTGGTTAATGGTTCAGAGCACCACACGTAGCGGGAAAGGAGATGGCTACTAAGTAAACATTCTTAAAATATGAGAAACAAGAAACCCAATGTTCAGTGTGGTGCTAACAAAACTTAAAAGCAACGTGTGGTTCCTGGCATTTGGCTCTGGCATTCCCTATACTGTGCAGCTTCCGCAGATGCGGAAGATACTGTCCCTGTTAGCAGCATAAGAGTTGTAACAAAAAATATCCTCGAGCTTAGCGAGACAACGGGGAATGAGCGAGCGAAGCGAGGGAATCTGCTAGTAATATAATAATAATTTTCAACCACAATTGTGGTTAAGAATTTGGAAGGGGCAAAACCCACTAACACCAACCATTTGCTAACTGTTAGAAATTCATAAAAAGTAAATTAAAAAGGATGAAGAAATTAAATAAAAAATCGAAGTCAAGCCCGCCAAGAACAGGGTCAACCTAGGCACGATTCATTCGACGAATACTGGTCTCTTCAGGAAACTCCCAAGAGGGCATGCATTGCGGATCTTCTTAAAGGCTGCACGAGAACATGCAGTAACCACGGTCTTCGGCAGGGAGTTCCAAGCAGGAGCAACCCTAACCGTGAAAAACCTTTTTTGGCAATCTAAGTTTGGTCCTTCAATGAAGAGTTTAAAGGAATGTCCCGAGTAGATTTAACTCTGCTCAAGTCGAAAAAGAGGCAAGGCAACATTCGTAGAGAATCCTATAAGTTAAGATTAAGTCGAATTTCAAACTATGCAGGTTCACTGATTCCAACCCCAAGCGTTTGAGTCGCGAATTGTAGGGCAAATCACGGAGGCCATGGAGATACTTAGCAAAACACCGCTGCACCGACTCTACAAGATCAACATCCTTTAAAAGGTATGGCGACCACACTGGGGTTGTGTAGTCAAGAAGTGGGCGGTCAAAGACTCAAAACGCCCAGACTATTGTAGTCAAAATTTTAGAAGTAAAGCAGCTATTTACGATAGCCAAACGCTTAAATGCGGCAACAGTAATCTTCACGCAATGGAGGGTCAATTTCAAATTTGACGAAAAACCAAATGCCAAGATCACGAATCACATGCACATCCGGGAGAACGTGGTTTTCAATTGAGTAGCGAAAGTTAAATTTGGTTTCTCACGTGGAAAGATTGGCACTTTCACAGTGAGATTCGCAACTGCTACGATAAGGACCAATCAGCCACGTTATCAATCTCCTCAGATAGAGTCTCACAATTCCCTTGTCCCACAACCTCCGACCCAATCTTCAGGTCATCAACAAATTTATATCCAGAGTCGAGATCGTTAATGTAAACAACAAAGAGTAAGGGGCCAAGTACAGACCCCAATACTATTTTTTTTTAGTCTGGTTCACAGCATTGCAGCACACATATGAGAAATGCACATATTCCTTTGCCAAAAAATTTCAATAGTTTTGGTAAAATGTATTATGAAAACTGACATAGTCTTTCTTCAGTACACTTTTGTAGATAGATGGGCCAATAGATGTGGTACTGCTGAAGACTACAGTAAATGTGTGGAGGTCTGCCACCAGAAATTATACAGAGAGAAGTTAACTTGCAAGTAAGTAAATTCAGCCTTGAACGATGTAGCTACTGATTGTTATTTTTTGGTACAAACTAAATTGTCTGTTAATATTTAATTAGTCTACACTGACTGGTGTAGGTTGGGTTTTCTATCCAATTTCTGGTTTCTAGTTGCTGTGAGAAATTTTTATTCCTCCCTCCTCTCCCCTTCAAGTAGTGGTTATAAAAAGCATGGCTATACATATAATTTCAACACAAAGCTAAATTAGTTTATGTGTTATGTTTATTTGCATCACCAGTTCAGGTGAGTCATATTTTTGAATTTAGAATCCCTCCACCTCCAAACTATTTTTTTGGCTTCTGAATTATGAACTGCTCTTGATCTGCACATTATAAAATTCCCGACAGTACAAAAGTTCAGTCCAATTTCAGAAAATGTGCAGCTCTTTGCGACCTCGGGTAATTTAGTTTCACCACAAAACTGAATTAGTTTTCATGTGATGTTGATTTGTCCCACTTTCATGACAGATATATTTATGACTTTTTAACCCATCGCTTCACCTCGCTTTTATGTGATGTTGATTACCCCACTTTCATGTCAGACATATTTACACTTTTTAACCCATCGCTTCAGCTCGATTTTATGTGATGTTGACTTGCCCTACTTTCATGTCAGACATATTTATGTCTTTTTAACCTATTGTTTCACCTCGTTTTTATGCGGTGTCGATTTGCCCCACTTTCATGTCAGACATTGTTTATGACTTTTTAACCCATCGCTTCACCTCGTTTTTATGTGATGTTGATTTGCACCACTTTCACGTCATACATATTTATGACTTTTTAACCCATCGCTTCACCCATCTTTTTTCTGAATTTTGAACTGATCATATTTAGTGTGGTTTCTTCGCAAACCCCAGGAGATGATGCAGTACCCAGTTGCAGTCAATAACAGGGCTGTCAGTGCATATTGTGAGGCCAGACCACCAAATCTTTGTTTCAAGATTCACTTCCTTGCTACCTCCCACTTGGTACATCATACATGGCGACGAGGGAACAATTAATGAAAATATTTATGCAAAATTAATTTGAAATTCCATCTAAATGTTTGGACACCGGCAACTGAGAAACTAGGATTCCCAGCCGTTTCCCATGAGAGTGAATAATCCTGCCATGTGAGACTGAAATGTTGAAGGAAATACCTGAAAATTGCGCAGTAGTCTTTTTCAAGGTTTTTAGTCCCCAGGGACTGCGAAGAATATGCAACAACATTGTCCGTCCGTCGACCTACCTTTTTCAACTGTAGTCAAGTGGACTTCAAAAAACAAGGCAAATTATCACATCGTTCCCTCCTTCTAGCTAATAGGCTTTCTCGATGTAACTCAATTAAATAATAACATCTAATCATTGCATTTAACCGCTATAGGAAGACACTTAACTGTAAAAAAAAAAAAAAACGGATTTCCTTAACGACACACAACAGCTTTATTACAAAACAACTTTCGACACCTTGTTGCATGAATGAACAGGCCTACTTCTCGAACCCAATTTTCCGTTATCTGCTAGAAAGAAATTAAAACGGCAGGTAAAACTTTGACAGTTACGCCACATGGCCTCACCAACCCCCACCATTGAGTGCTCAAGGGATTGCATGCTCTTGGTTTTCCCCCCAATGACATAATATCCCTTACAAAAAATGGTGCAAAAGTATACTTAATGAACCACATTAAACGTTAGAAATCGAAATCTGCCAGGTTTGCTTTTAATGCCGTTGCAAATTATGCTGGTGAACAGTGTTGGGTTATTGCTTCCATGTATAGATACGAATCCTATTGTATATAGTCATAAATCAAGGTGACGAAATGTAATCCCGTCATCTGTCCTTCACTCCATCTGTCCTTCCCTCCATCTGTCCTTCCCTCCATCTCCATTCTGTCACTGTCCCTCAATCGAAATCCCTCCCTGTCCCACCTTCTCTCGTTTCTTTCGCCTTCCCCACCCTTCCCTCTATTTTCTCCTTTTGCCTTCGTCCGTCTTATAATCCATATTTCTTCTCTCCCTCCCCTTACTCCCTCCTTCCAATCTCTCAATGGCTTCCTCAATCCATCATTCCCTTTCCATACCCTCTCGTGCTGCCTCTCTCACTTTACCCCTTACTCTTTTCTTTCTCCATCCATCCTTCCTTTCTTTACCTTCCTCCCTCTTTCAGTCACTCATTCCGACCCTCACTCTTCTCCTCCGTGTATCTTTTTGGACCCTCCCTCACCCTTTTTTGCCCTTCTTCACTTTTTTCACACCGTTACTGCCTCCCTCTCTGACACCCCTCCCTCACTCATATCTGTCCCTCACATCGTGTCTCAATCACACACTCCCTCTTATCCCTTCATCTCTTCTACCCTCCTTCTCTTGCACCCTCATTTTCTCGTGCCCTCTCTCGTACTCTCCCGCTCTCATTGTCTTGCCTCACTCTTTCCCCTCCCCTTTCTGCTCCTTACCATTTCTCAATCCCGCCTCATTCTCCAATTCATCCTCATTTGTCAATCCCCCATTTCTTTCTTCCTCACAGCCATCCGCAACTTCCCCATCATACTCTCCTCCCTCTCACCCACTCCCCTCCTACTTCTTCTCTTGTCATTTACTTCGTCCTTCTCTTTTCTTCTTTTCCCTCACTCCATTCTATTTCCTTCGTCTGCCTTTCTCTCTTTTTTCTTTTCTCTTTCTTCCACTTTCTCATCCACTCTTCATCCACTACTTCACTACCCTCTGTCTCCCTACCTCATTCCCATCCGTCTTCTTCCCTCTCTTATAGTATTCACTTCCCTCCCTCTTGCTATTTCCTTCCTTTTCCCCTCCTCCTCTCATGCCTCATTTCTTCCACCCTTTTCCCGACTCTTCTTCCTTTACCAATCTCTCTTGCCAGTGTCTCTTTCATTTTCCATCCCCAATCTCTCGCTACAATTACTCCCACTCCTATCTCGTCCATCCCTCACGTTCCTCAATGTTGTCGTCATCCCTGAATTTTCCCCTACCTCCCTTTTTTCTCCTTTTCCCTCTCTACATCACCTTCTCCCTCTCTGCATCACGAACTTCTCTCTCGCTGTCTGCCTTACTAGCCTTTCCTCATTTTTATTTCTTTCCCTCCCTTTATTCTTCCCATCCTCCCTTCCCTAATCCCCTCTCTTCCTTCCATCCTCCCCTCTCTCCCTCACTGTTTCTCTCTCCCTTATCTCTCCATAACTCCTTTCCTCACTTTATCAGACCATCTCCCTCCCACTCGTCCTTTGCTTTTCCTCCTCCATTCTTTCACTTTTCCCACTTCCTCCCTATCTTTCTCCTGTCTTGTAAAAGAATACTAGATATTAGTATTAAACAAAAGTTAAGTGTATAAAGTACGAATGCAAGCCTTTATAAAACCCAGTGCTCCAAAGGAAGAGATAAAAGAAAAATCCACGTAGGCTATCATCGTTGCACTAGCATGTGTTTTTTTCGGAGACTGGAGTTTATTTTACACATTTTACAGTGACGATGATGGCTTAGGTGTCTTTTTCTTGTATCTGATGCTTTAGAGCACTGATTTTTAAGCCTCACATACTGGGTGGCCCACAAAAAACTGACGACGAAACATTTTTCTAAGTCCAACTTGTCTAGTTAGCACCCCACAGAACCAGGAGAGGACAAAAACCAAATCTAATGAAACGGGAAGATTTGTCCTCTGCTGGTTCTGAGGGGTACTAACTAGAAAAGTTGGACTTAAGAAAGTTTTAGCTAGTCAGTTTTTTGTGGACCACCCAATACGTATTTTACACACTTAAGCTCTGATTAATACTCATTCTCATCAGAGGTCGACGAAAATATAATAATAAATTAAGTTAATTTTTAGGTAAAAGAATAAATTGGGAATTTCTGTTTTAGTGCAGTTTTTTTTTAATAATTTGAGCAGCTTCATCAATTTAGCTTATGCTGCGAGTACGTACAGTTTTTCTGCAACGGTGCAACCTGTGCACCACATCCTAAGATGTGCTGTTATTACAATTTTTCATGACTGGGTAAACAAAACAATTCACACAAGCAGTTTCTTTCCGAGTTGCAGATTACGGTACTTCGAATGCCTAATTTGAAACAACAAAAATTAATTTTTGCTTTGCATTTCGCTTATCTTGAATTTAACTTCTTTATTTTTAAATTTACGTAGGTTTCCTTTCATGAGTGATGACTCCAATAAGCCAGTTTGTCCGTTATCTGAAGATACAAGGACACAGTACATGAAGGCGTGCCAGTTCGCTTTTACCACGGACCCGTATAACGAAATATGTGGCTGCCTCAAACCCTGCACACAAATAAATTTCGATTTGACGATTGAAACAGTGTCAATGGGTGAGAATGTCTCAATAACGGAGTTACATGCAGGCGACACCAAACAGACTTACTTTAACGAGCGAGTAGAGTACGACTTTACTGCCCTGGTTTGTGATGCTGGTGGTATTTTGGGGCTTTGTCTTGGCTTGTCATTTCTCTCAATGATTGAAAACTTGAGTTCTTTTTTGGTAAAGTTCAGATCACCAAAGCCGCTGTTTTCCAATTACGATCCCTTGTATCGGATGTGTAAACGTGTTTTTTCTAAGAGAGTCGACAATGTTGCCATTGCAATACAGCAAAGCACAGGAAACGTCCAGGTTAATACTTCACCCATATTAAGTAAATTGAAGAAGGTTCTTTCTTACTTGAGTGCTATAGCAAGTGTCTATCTCGTCTATCAGCGTGTCGCTTATTATTTGGAAGTTCCACTTAAGACTGCCGTTGATGTCGAGGAAGCCCGATTTGTTGAATTTCCAAAAGTTGCGGTTTGTGCCACTTCGTTAACTATTCTCAAGGTGAAGCAGAAATTTATCAAGAGAATAAGAGGAAACAAAGGCACTCATTGTGATGTCGATTTGTGGGATTTACTTGAAATTCCAGGAATGTCAATGAAATTTTTATGGGAAGCAACATCAATGAAATACGCCTTTCAAAAAACAGTACAAATAATTCCTGAGGTAAGATAATTTGTTACGTTTTTTTTTTTGCTTTGAAGAAATATGTTTGAAAGGGGACATTATGTATGTCTACCTGAATCTCTCCTTTTGCATGATTTTTTTTTAAACAACGGATTAAGCAGCGGATGCTTAATTTTGATTTCACTTTGGTTCAGGACTGCCAAACAAATCTAAATCAGTAACTCAAAGGTTAAGAGAGGGCAAAACTATGAACGAAAAATATTGAGATGTATGTTATCTCAGTACATTGTGTGGTGCACCTTGTTGCAACCGTATATATATATGTAAGCTTGTAGGTGGAGCTTCAACTCTTATACTACAAGGGTTAAGATAGGGCAAAACGATGTACGATAATTATTGAGGTGTGGGTTATCTCAGTACATCGTGTGGTGCACCTTGTTGCAACCATATATATATATATATATATAAGCTTGTAGGTGGAGCTTCAACTCTTATACTACAAGGGTTAAGATAGGGCAAAACGATGTACGATAAATATTGAGGTGTGGGTTATCTCAGTGCATCTTGAGGTGCACCTTGTCGAAACCGTATATATAAATGCTTGTAGCTGGAGGAAATTTCAACTTTTATACTACTTATTTTTCGCCCGTAATACTATACTTGTGTTCTGTTAGTATTCTGACAAAGAAACTGATTGCATCCTAACAAATTACCAGTAATAAATGGAACGTTATTGAGGAAATCACCACGTCCACGTTGTAATTATGCTACATTAACACTACCACCCATTAAAGGGGGTGTATTAATGAAGGCCGCACTAAGCAAAGGTTGGTAACAATTTAGCAAAAGTGAATAAGCACCTGCTCTTTTATTACAGAATGATATGACACATTCCTTAAGCATTGTGTTATACCATTCTATAATAAAAGAGCCAGTGCTGATCCACTTTTGATAAATCGTTACCGACCTTTGCTT
>JAHWFP010260138.1:3471-15184 GCA_023313725.1 Lithobius niger
AGCTTTGCCAGGGCTGTTAATAGGCTATAAACGGCATAATAAAAAAAGTGCAATTCTCGTAAAAATATATATATATATTTTTAGGCGGGAAGGAGGTGGGCGGGGCGGCCGTACCATGCTAAATCCTCCCCTATCTCTCTTTGATTGATTCTTCATTGATGGGGCATCATACTGATCCACGAAGTGTTAAATTTCCGCGAGTCCGTTGAGGGGGTTTAATATGTCCCTAATGGCGGACAGAGAATTATTGCCAAGAATAAAAGCATATGTCAATATCTGTACATCTAAGTTCTTGGGCAATTTTATAACTTCTGCAGCCTACAAAAATTTAACGGTTCGGTCAGTTTCGTATAGCATATTTGCATAACATTCAACAAAGATATTCACTTAAGGGAAACTTAAGTTTCACTTGAGAAGGCCATACTTCATCAAAATAAGTTTCTTTAATCACAATTACGCATACTGGCTAACAAACGCTGATTTTCGTTCGCTTAGCTCACTCAATCAGCGCGTTTCCCTTACCACTACTTCCCTCTTCTCTTCTTGCTTCTGTGAACTGCTGCTATTTCCAGTTTGGCGTCGTCTCGCCTTGCTCGAAGAAGTTGCTTATTGCTCTTCACTTACTAACTGACTCGTATCTCTGTACCTCTTTAAACATGTACCTCTTTAAAGGGACACCCGGTCTGCCTGATAACATTCCGCGTGCCTTATAACAGCTACGCGCAGATTGCCATCCGCGCATTTACAGCGCCTAGGCCGGCTGGCGTGGTAGCTGCGTTCCTGGCAGCGAGGAACGAAGCTGCTGTCTCGGTTGGCTTTGGGAATAGTACACGAAACAGAATCGAGTTAAAGGTTATGTCGTCGCAAACTGGAATGATTCTCGTATTTCAACATCAGAATTTTTAATTTTTTAGGCTAGTGTCTTATAATTTTGCTTCGGCGATCTATTGGAATAATTAATTTTAATTCTTACTGCATTAGTGTTTTAGATTTTTGATCTCATAGTAATTACTAGCAGACGATTAATATTAGCACTGCGCACACACAGATAAAACTTCAAGGTCATTGTAGGCGCGCAAAGCATGATGTACGTTCTGGAAGAACATAAATAAAGTTCCCCAATATTCAACAGAAAATCTCCTAGACGCCACATTTTAAAACGGATATTTAGCAAGGGAAAGACTAACGGTAAGTAAATAGACCTTTGGGGCCGTACTTGATGTGGAGGATCGAGAAAAATGGCGATGGTAGGTATATCCCTTTAATAAGGTTTAGATGACTAGGTTTAGATTTTGTCACAGTTCGCTGGTAGCACCACTGTCATTGCAGGTAAGAAGGCAAGGAGGCAGAAGGTGATACATTTCGGACACGTACATTACAACCTGACATCCGGAGTGACCATCCGCACCAAATATTAATGACGGAGACGCAGGAACAAAATTCACCTAATTTCGGTTCGATCTGTTTAATCTTAAGGTCTCTCCAAACAGAAGCAAATTTCGTGCGAAGCTATGCGTGACTACGTGCCTACAAGGTCAAAATTGCAGCAATCGTGTGGTTGGTGTTGCGTTAAGGACGAATATTGAAGTCTTTTTTACACCATAGTGCGAGCAGCCAGTCTGGTTAGGGCTTTAGTCTATAACGCCTTGCGGCTGGCGTTTGCTGATTGCGTTGTTGTTAATAAACATGTTTAAAATAATGTAAAACAATTAGTCTAAACTTATCATTCGGGTTCCGTAACTCCGGAATGGCACGACCAATATTGAAATTCTGACTTAAGGGTTCAAATTTGCACCACGGATGCTGTCCGTAGACCATCCGGACCATCACACACCATATGTCAACGAGGAGGAAGCAGGAACAAAATTTATAAAATTTCGGCTCAGTAAGCTTTTAATATATCGAGTGTTGGCTTTCTGTCGTGGCACGGTTTCGGGGCTCCCGCGGACTGGGTGGCCAAGTTGCGCGACCGGGTTGCTGCGGCCAATGAGAACGATTACGGCATATGTAGCATTGCGCACTTGGCCGCCACGGCCAGTCAGTCGCAGCGGCTACTGGGATCCCGGGCGGTGTGCAGCGAACCACAGGGCGACCATACTTGCTCCGTGTTCATTTTTCACCACGTGATCAAGAATTATCAATGAAAACCGGACGTGGCCGCGCGGCATGTCGCCCTGTTTTTTGGCCGCTACGACGACCACTGGCTACCCGACCTGGTTGCCCAGTGCGCGGGGGCCCTTACTACATTCAAGCGAACCTATGCCTACCAATAATAAAATAAAAAAAACTTGTTTTTTTTCCCGCGATTGTGGGTGCTCAGCTTTAAGTGAGTTAGCTTTGCTCTTTAAAGGATCTTAATCAAATATTTCAATAAGCGTATCTTGCCGTCCAAAAGCTGAGAAGCGTGACTCACTTTCGAATTGAATAAGAGCGATAAAAACGACTCTTGCACTAACATACGCCCACGCAGTTTTTTAATCCAGGCAATTATGAACTTCACGCGCTACCTGTTTCTAAAGTTAGAAACTGATAAGGTCACGGTCACTTAATCAAAATACATCTAAGTAATAAAGACGGTACACACCACCCAAATCCACTCGGACGTGGAAACAAGCACGGTCGCAAAACGCTGATTAAGACGCCATTTTTTTCCCGTTTCTATATTTTAGAATGTTAGTAAAGGCCTCCTTGGTGTTAGTAAAGGCCTTTGTGCACCACGAATTGATGCATAGTGGGTCGCCATCGGGCCATCATTGAATCTGTCTACATGCTCCTCAAAATGCAGTAGACTGGTGGTCCGTTGATTTAATTAAAAAATATATATATTTTTCATCTTAAACTTGTAGCTTGATTATGTAGGCTAAGGAAATTGCTGTATGCTTCTAAATACTGCCAATTTGTTTTGATCATCATCTTGTGTGCTGAGGTCCATTAGTGTGAACACGTTCTTATTAAAGTCGTGATAACGAATAATAACAAATCAAGAACGAACTCGTTTGATGTTTAAGGTGAGATTTAACTGAACCGAAGTCAAAACAGGAAAGGAACACGAATAAGCTTTCCTGTAAAGTTTTCAGATATCCCAACGTTGCTACAGTGTTTAGTCCACGTGTGACGAAAAATAACTAACTGTGGGAGGGAGAGCTAACTATTAGACTGAACAAACTTTTCTAAGGGAAGCTGGGGAACTTTGGCCGTAAGTTAGGTTTGGGAAAATAGGCTTAGTTGAGGTTGGGGGGGGGGTGGGTGGGGGGGGGGGGAACTCAGCCTACCCCAAAATTGGGCCTACAAAAGGCCTAACCAAGATTCCCCCTAACTAGGAGACTTAGCAGTTGGCTGGCCCGAAGGCTTTCAGATTTTTCCATGCTTAAATACCTTTTGGTAACCCGTGACAACCGCGAAATAGCAAGGGTATTATGGGTAACGGAAAGTTCTAGAAGGTTCTAGAGGCAGGAAACAGAAATAAAAGTACAAGGCATAGATAATGTCCACCTATGTAAGATTAGACACACAAGACTAAGATTGGCCATTGGCCCCAGCAACATGCAAGTTGAAGATTTGCGACAACGTGAAACCTTACTGCTGTATTAAAATGATTTTTTCCCCACTTTTTTCAAGTTTCGTTTGAACGCGGTAATGATAATTGTCTGTGTGTGGCGTATAACTGCTACTTGACTAAACAATGTTCCTGAAAAATTAGCAAACAAGGTAAGCCCTAACTCTTATAGTGCATTATGAATTTGTCCTTTCCTTAGGAAATAGGATGTGCATTTATTTCTGTACGTACTCTGTAAAAGAGGGATACATTTTTGAGTAGCAATGGATTAGAAATGACGTAAAACTGGAGGGGGTGGGGTGTTAAGCAATTGATAACGATCGATGACGAGGGAGGAGGAGGGAGGGAGGAATGAAATGACCAATTTCTTGATGACGTAATTCTTGAACTGCCCCTTAGTAACTATCTACCACACGAGAAGTGAATTCAGTAGTTTTGTCACTCAACCTAAAGTTTGCTCGAAGGTTTTGGCAGCAAGTTTAACAATAACATGCCTAACTGCAGAAAGAAATCCTAATTACATCATTTCCCGATTTGCCTATTTAGGTGGCTATTGGATATCAGTACTGCGTCCCTTGAAGATTTATAAAAAAAATCAAGGCTGACGAATATTACAGGAATTTTTTGTGTTTTTGGGGTTTTTTTTTGTGCCACATTTTTTGTACTACGATACGTATTGCGTGTCGATAAGCGTCTTCTTTCATCTGTTTCTTCTATTGCAACTGTGTTGCTGCTATTTTTTGTGTTATAGTTTTGTCATTTTTTTTGCATTAGTTGCACAAGTTGACGTACTGGTACATGTTTGCATCAGTTACATTAGTTGATGTACTTGTAACACAGGTTTAAATTACTTTTTTTTGTATGGAAGCCAGTATACACTACTGTTTTTTGTACTGTTTGCCAGGCTCAGTATAAACCCTATTCACTCACTCACCCACTTCACTTACTGTTTGGAAATGAATCCTGAATATCGACAATTTTTTTTTAGAGAGGGGATAGGGAGAAGGGGAAGGCCGGCGTTGTAAGAAATATAACGCCCAGCGCGAAAAGACCTACGTCCGATACAACCCACTTCCGCTGCGATGAAAGTTCACCCACAATGCAGCCAATGAAAATTCTGCGGCACACGCTTCTGTTAACATTCGAATCAGTGAAAGTTTTTTTTTTCTAATTAATTTCTTTGATACTTAATGCTTGTGTGGCTGAAACGGATCAATTTTGAACATTACCATGCAGCCTTTTTTGAGAAAAAAAATATCTGGTAAAGGGAGGGGCATTCCTAAGGATTTGAACCGGGAAACCTCCGATCGTCGTAGGGGACGAAAGATTGTCCAGAATTGGCCAAAGTAACTTCCCATAGCCGCTGAAAGAGCATCCTGGCCGGCAGTCCTGACGGGGATATTGCCAAGGTCCCCGTTCTAGGGGTTCGACCAGATCCACAAATTCCATCAACCAGTCTGAGCTCTCTCACCGCTCAGCCGCGACGACCACCACAGTGTCCGTATAGTTAGAAAGAAGCTTTTGATATTCTCTCGTCGTTTGTTGCAACAGCTGGTTTTTCCCCAGCTGTGATTTATGGCCAGGGGGTCTGCTAATTACATCCATTGGTTTAAATGTTGGAGAAAGAAAAGGTTTGTCGCCTATTATTCTTTACGCCAGTATTTTATGCCCAAGTCAAGCCCAATATTTTTAGTTCAGTTTCGCGATATTGTGAGAAAGATGTGTTCATACATTTGTGGCAGTAATGTTGTTTTGGTTATCTGAATCACTGCTGCTTATTTGATACGCGCATGAGGCCAAAAATGCAAAAGGATTTGCTTACTTACTCCAACATTTGGTATGAAACGATGTTTGTGTATCTTGAAGGCATTTTATGTCCTTCCATCCCCACATTGCACCAATCGTTAAGAGAGTAACTCTTGGCCGTGTTGTTAAAGGCGTGTTTTACAAGAGCCATACAATAAAGAGAGAGAGAGAGAGAGAACCGTGGCCGTCTCAATTGCTAGGACGGCACCGTCTTTGTGTAATCGGTGGATTTAAATGTCAACTTGATGGAATGTTTGAGCATGCTGCATTTGAAAATAAATGTTTACGCTACTTAAATCATTTGTATGGTTGATTGTTTACCGCACTATCAGTTAATTGGAGCGTCGCGTAAAGTGGCTACGCCATTGAGGAAGTAACAGGGGCACAGACGGGAAGGGGTAAACCCAGGCAAACAGCAAATAAATCGGAGCCCGCTCCAAAACGTCGACATGGAAGTGACGACGGTCCCAGTATTAGTTTCTGGCGTGTGGCCATCCATCCATCCCCTCCTCGTCTCTGCTTCATCAACCCTTGTAAATAATACTAGCCAACAAGATGTTTCTCGACAAATAAATTGTGTGGAATGGCCTGCGCAACTATATGGAGGAGGCTATGCTCCGTCTTCCTCAATTAATGCCGCCATTGATGACATGGCATGGACGTTAGAGTCCAATATTCAGCGATAAAGATAAGCCGTGATAAGTTGTGTAGACAAATTAAACCTACTTCCTGGTGACTCGTAGAATTTAATTTTTTTTTTTTCATAGAAGTTGTTTATTAAGAATCCGCTTCAATATTGAAGCCTCCAGATAAAGGCTCTGCGGTAGCACGTGAATCATGTCAGAACCTCCAGGAGCATATGGCATGCCGAGGAAGAAATCACCCTAACCTACTTGGCGGTTAGCTGAGATGTTCGAACTTTATTAACATCTTGGATATTTTGGAGCCATCGTTGAAAAGGGCTTGCCACTTTCACTAAATTTCTGGGAAAACTCGTAATAGAAATCTAAAAAAAAAAAAAAATTAAATAAATAAAGCATACTGATGTCTACGTCCTTTTTCTGGCTGATAGCAAATAATATTTAATTGAAATTATGACTTCGTAAGATAGTACAATTAAGTATTAAGTGCTATACATTATCCCAATCACTCAATAATCGTGACACACATTTCTCGAAAAACCATTGTAACTGACTGTGTAACTACGTTCACTGCAAGAGCGATTGTAATGGCTAACTCCGATAATATTAAAAAAAAATCTGCAATTGTTTTTTTTTTAAATTAATGACGAACGAATAAGTTGGTTGGCTTTGAAGAAACGAGTGGCGTGGTGCACGCCACAATGGGAGTAACAACGAAGACGTTAGTAATTAGCACGATAACAACAGCACGAATCAAACCTACTACAGCCGCACACAAAAAAAAAAGGGCCGTAAAATTGAACTTAATAATAATAATAATATAATAATAATAATATATAGTTTCGCCCCCCAAGTAGGGGAGGGGATCCAGAAGGGTCACAGATGTGACCACTGACAGTGGTCCCAATTTAAAAATGGTAAGGAGGCATCACTGAACTTCTTGTTCTTCTTGTACTTCTTGTTCTTTACCTCGTAATTGCTAAAGGAAAAACTTGGGTCTTCTCAATTTTGAACAAAAAGATGTGAATATATCTCCCCAAAATAAAATTTATTAAGAATTCCCGCCAATCTTTTCGGCCACTTGAAGTCGTGATATCAAACGCCAAGCTCTTTTGCCAAGTTAATCCCACCGATTAGGACTTCAAACGTTAAACGAAATAATTGAAAATTGCGCAGTAAGCAATTTTCAAGGTTTTCATTTTAACCTTCGAACTTACCCGGTGGGATGTAGACTTAGCGAAAAAGCTTGGGGTTTGATATCACGGCTACAAAAGGACGCAGAGATTGGGCGGGAATCCTACACAGTTTTGTTTTGGGGCGATAATATTTTTACTGCAAGCTTTTACAACGCCGCACCCGCACCATGTTGGGTTACTTGCAATGTAATTTTATTTTCTATTCATCCAGCACGCAGGCGAGATATTCTTTTTTCAATCATTTGTTTGGACTCAATCGTTTGCTCTTTCTAAACGGCGCAATGGCTGTTTGCTGTGACGTCATCATGAGTTAGCCAATGGCGAACGAGAACAACGGCTGTTTGCTGTCTGATTGGACTAGCCCAGTCATGTGATGTGCACGTCACAGCAAACAGCCATGGCGTGTGATATAAAACTATGGATTTGGTTGAGAGTCAGTGCTTGAAATGGTTGGCTTTCCTGCAGTGCAGTGGTGTAAACCGTCGCAGCCTGTACTACGAAAAGTCGGCTTGGTTTCTGTTTCGTATACTTGTTTCGTATGTGCGTTTCTTTAACGTTGCTCTTAGTCTAATGTGAATTATTACAATTTGCGAATTACAAGATTGTACGGTACTTCTATAAGAACGAAAATTCAGCAGTGTCCTCAAGTTCCCTGATGGGATTTGCGCTCACAATTCAACACTGAAGGATGGGATGAAAATGGGAACAAGATGCATTTTGTTCGTCAAAAAGCGAGAAACGGTGACACGTTTCAGCGTGGGTAAAGGCCCATTCTGACCGAATCCGGTTACGTTACGTTACGACCTCCGACTCGGTCAACAACAACGACCAGCACCGGCAAGCGTTCTTACTACAACCGGCCGGTCAATAGAGTTCAGCCAATCATGTTGGGAAGCCATCGTTGTTTTCACTACATTCGGCCTACCGCTGGAGATAGACAATTCCGCAGCAAACCAAACAACACTAATCCGTAGCACTAACGATTAGAAAATGAAAGATACTTCGTAGAAGCAACCGCTCAAACTTTCTCACATTCAAGTACGATTCTATTTTTATTTTTACGTGCAAACGCAGCGGCTCATTCAAGCTCAAACCACACGCTCGCACACGGCTCAAAATGAAACCCAACATACACCATCACATCGAAACAGCATTCAAACACCCGCCTCGAGACGTCGGAGTTATTTCCACATGGAGCTTACCAAACAATTAGTTAGCGATTTCCTCCACGAACTATGGTTATCTCCCCCCCCCACACTCCCCGTGTCGTTACACTCTTTTTCTCTTGATCCAGTAAAACCAGAAGAATTCGTGTTTCTATAAAGATCAGCTCATAACGAGCGAACAGATTCGGCGCCATGTTGCTGTGACGTAGTGCGGCGATTCGTAATCTGATTGGCTGGCCGTTAGCTCGCTGCCGGAACGGCCAAGCCAGACATGAACGGCAGCACTCCGGTGGCCGTAAGTTCGAGCTCCTAGGCTATTTTTATGATGTCATTTCCGTCAGTACCGGACTTAAAAACGTAACTGAACGTAACCGGATTCGGTCAGAATGGGCTTTAAGGCTGCATTTACGCACCTCAATATGAGAACGTAACTTAATACTTCAATTAATGCAAAACACGTTAAAGTGTACAGAGCAGAACGTTCGGTCACATAAAAAAAAAATCTTGAAAATCAGTGGATTAAGAAACAAGCGGCTCCAGCGACTACCTAGTCGCAACCTGTCTTCTGAAAACTTCCGCCACTTTTTCAGCGAAAATAGTGAGGCTTACACCCCTATCACGCACTGCAACAGCGATCTCTATTTTATAATCAAAAAGTAGTAGCCTAGCCATCATAATTGCCGGTTAAACACACGTTAGATTTTTAGGCTTAGTTTTCGATTTTAGGCGTAACTGTCCTGGCTTTTAGGCACAATTTTTACTTGCCGTTTAGATTTCGTAAGTAGCAGCTAAAGGACAGTGTCGAGCCTTCGCGTTGCTGTTGCTGAATTGCTGTGTGATTTAGGCCAAATTTTCAGCTTTTAGGAGTAATTGTTTTTAACCTGCCGTTTTAATTTTGTAAGAAACAGCTAACGGAGAATTGGGTTCGAGAGTAGGCCTATTCACTCGAGCAACACGGTACCGAGACTATTTTTAAGTGAAGCTAATGACAGTCGCTAACGAAGTACTTTTTTTTTTTTTTACTACTGCGTGTCTTTCTGTAGTGGTTAAATGCGATGATCAAATGTTATTATTTCATTGAGTTACATTGAGAGAGCTTTTCAGCTATAAGGAAGCAATGATGTTTTAATTTGCCGTGTTTTTTAAAGTCCACTTGACTACCACAGAAAAAGACTATGCACGGACGGATTCGTTACTATAGTCTTTCCAGCCGTTTTGGCTGTTTTGAAGACTAAAGTCCATGTAAGGACTATGTATATCTACCATGCAAGCAAGGACCATGTAAGGACTATGTATACTCTCACCAAGTAGGCTACAAGTTACACAGGAGCCGAAAATCCGGAATCGATTATACTGTGGAATCTGGAGTCTTTTATTTTTTGTTTTTGTACTGTGCCTTATACATAGATTATTCTTGTTTCACTGATCTTAAATGTTTTTTGGTGTGGTCGTATATCTTCAAACGAATTTTTTCTGCATAAAAGTATACTGGTTTTTATTGTGTAAATGTAGATGTAAACCTGGTAATTGCTGATTGTTGTGTTGTGAAGCCACAGGCTAATTTTGGTTGGAACTTATTTCCTTATTTTTTTATACCAGAAAAATAACCTTAAGATTGGGAATTGACAGCAGGTTGAAAGAAGCTAGAGAAAACCAACCAAAAATGCTGACGATTCGTTCAGTAGAACCGCAGATAGATAGCGTAGTAGCGTTGTTGCCACGGCAACGACACTTTCTCCAACACACTGCTTTCTTCTGAGTGTTGCGATTGTGCTTTGCGAAATTGTTACGTAAATACAGCCTTTAACTAGCGCCTATCAATGAACGAGAATTCACCCTAATACACCCAAATTCGGCATTGGATGAGATAGATAGGGGGGGGGGGGAGGGAAATAGGGGGACAAGGATAGGTAGCACACCAGGCACGTTTATAACACAGGTACCGTGTGGTGGCTCACCCTCCCATCTCCTAAAAATGGCATTGGGAAGCAACTCTTCACGTTTCTTCCCGTATGGCTACCCTTGCTCCATCGGACCCAAGTAAATGTTCATCATATTACATCTGAATTACCAATGTATTTTTCCTTCAGACTACCAATTATTAAACTCATCCCGCAGACATTTTGTTTGCCAATGAGTCTCCTGACGACGATATCGTGTTAATTCGTAAACAAACATTCAACAGTGTTCCACTCGACGGACGCAATTACGTTTTACGTATCACTTTATTAATTCACCCATTTTGCAGTCGCTGGTTGGCCCATTCATCGGGCGTTTATTGTCCAGACCATGGCAAATTGGCTGGTGTCCTTCAGAGCATGTTAATCCATTATTATGCCCAAGTGGTGGAGGAATTGGTCCCATCAGTACCTAATTTTCGTCGCAGAGCACTGGACTGGAGCCGCCAGTTCTACCTAAATTGATTGTTTCAGCCACAAGTTATTTTTGAAAACGTTTGTTGGTTTAATGAAATTAAATACACTCGCGTTTACGTCTGGATGGCAATGACCAGACGACACGACCCGTTTTGGTTTGCGCGAGAATTGAAACAAACGGAACAGGGAAGATATGAATCGCTCGCATCTCTGGTTGAATATTGGTGAATCATACATGAATCCGTAGTGTTTAGTCCACGAAAAACCTTACTGTCGTGTTCAAATATATATAAAATAAAATTTGACTTTTGAATAGTAAGATAATGACTTAAATAAAAGCATATGGAGCACTACGCATTATACGAAATATAAAAAGCACCTAATATTTCGAAGATTGCAAACTTGTCTTCATTTTCAAAGGTAAAACATTAAAATCACAGGACAGTCCTCTGCCTTACATAGATTTTTCTTGTTTCATTGATTTCAAATGTTTTTTGGTGTGGTCGTATTCGACCATATTGAGCAAGCGTAGGAAAACCGACTGGTACGTAGGGCAATAAAAAACTGAAAAATAAAGGTTGCAACAGTTACATACGCTTGAACTAATGTTGTAAAACTCGGTCATGCAGGAAAGCCAACATGGAGGCATACACCTTTAAAAATATTTGCATTCCAACCCGGATGGTCACTGTAATTTCTACTGAAAGGCGAAATTACTTTACGTTATTTCTTTAAATAAAAAAGTGTCAGAACCTGTTAAAGTATGGTAATAAATAACACTAGCTATACCCCCTCCGCCGGTCTAGCCAGTTCCTGCATACCTGAGCGAAATACTTTACTGGGTAGCATGAAATGAACACGGTTACGACCCACCCGCGTCTCCCATGTGCCCCCCACCCCACATTCTCCCATTGTCTGGCCAGATTTCCCTTCATGCGGCCTTCCCCTGGTAACCCCTTTTCCCTTCCGGCCC
>JAHWFP010260138.1:15284-38049 GCA_023313725.1 Lithobius niger
CGCATTTCCCATTGTGTGGTGTGAATATCCCCCCCCATCCCTGCTCCCCTTCCCTTTGAACTCCTGCTCTTTTTGTTTTCTTAGGGAAGTAAATGTCTTTTTTCAATGGAGGCCGTTACTCAACCAACTTCTACGATTAGGATGCACTTAGCAAAATCATCCAGCTGGCAAACTATTTAAGTCGGCTCTATAAAAGCTAGCATTATTAAAGCAATATTTCGATTGTTACTGATTGTTTACAGGCCACACTGGTAAAATCATACAGACCACACTGGTATCATATCAAAAACCAAAACTGTTAAAAGGGGCCGCCAAGTTCCGAATGGTTCGGCCCTTCAAAGGCCGATATCAACACACCAAAACATTCGCCAAGTTAATCGCACTGTTTAATAGTTAGAAGGTTAAATGAAAACTAGAACATTGCTACTTTGGGTGCATTTTCGGCGCCCTTTTCCCTTTCGGCGCATGGGGCGGCCGCATCCTTCGCTCCGCTCTTGTTCCAGCTCTGCTCCTTTTGCCAACAATGGTCTACCGACAAGCGGTTTTTGGGCGAGATCCACTCTAAGGCCCCATTTATAATATGGATTTCGACGCGTACGCGTGACGCTCGGCGCGTGAAGCACGAGTTTTTCCCATGGTCAACGCTTAAGCGCGAGCATTTATAAATGTAGAGCAGGTGGGCCAACGCGCGCGTTTTGCTATTTTCAAGCGTCACGCGAATATCTACTGGACTTTGATCGGTGAGCGCCAAGCGACGCTCGCCCGCTTAGTTGTTGCATGCTGGGATAGGAAAATGGCGGCATCAACGGATTCTATCGGCGCCACAAGAAAGGAAAACGTGGTGTGCTAAAAGATTGAATGCTCAAAATAAACGGTTAAATATATTAATTACAGTGACCTTGAGCCGAATGGCATCGAATCTTGCCGTTGCAGAAGGGGGAAGTTGTGAAACAGCATAGTTGGATCGGAGTAGCGGTCAACATTAGCAAGCTCACGCGCCTGCTCGAGCGTTTGATTTGTAAATGAAAGAGCGTTTGCCCATGGAGGAATTCCTTCCTCCATGGTTTGCCTGAGCCTGACGATGTCACGAGCGGGCCAAGTAGACTGTCCACGCGGACTGCTTTGCTCATGAACTGGCGTACGTGTCGAGCGTCACGCGTACGCGTCGAAATCAATATTATAAATGGGGCCTAACGCCTCGGCTTACGTCTCGGACGAAATTTTCAGTCCTTAGAAGGTGTTATTCTTAGTATCCCGGAACTGTAGCAGTGGAGTCCATTGTGCGACGGGTGTTTCTTTGTATCTGCTGGTTAATTAACTGCGGTTTAATTTCTTTTACATTAGGAAGGCGATGAGAAAAGTCCCCGAAAAACCACTCATCAGCGTACCACTGTTGCAAAACGAGAATCGGCTGGACATCAGCGTCACTCCGATCTGCAAGTCTGGTACAGTGGGGGCACTTTCTTTTGGTGTGCCACCATTGGGCGGCCTTCTGGGGCCGGATTCTGGGGGACTGGGAGGGTGATTTGAGGGAAATTTTGGGTGCCTCCTCGCAAAACGCCGGGACATTGTCCACTCTGCGGCAGGTAGTAAGATTTTGTGAACAGACGGGTAGGTTGGGCCGGACTCGGAAGTGACTCAGGGAAGTTCGGGCGAGTGGGGGAAAATGTAATATAACAGTATGTATGTGTCACTGAATAGGTTAAGTAGTAGGTTAAGGTTTAGGTTAGGATCTTAGCGTCGAGCGTATGACTTATGGTCTGTAGGCTCGTGTAATGAATTAAAAGTAAAAGTAAAAAGTTTTGGTTCGTGCTCCATAAAAACAAACAGAAATAACAACAATATTTATTACTTATAGCAGCGCTGCTTGAGTGACTTCAGGAACGGGCTCCGCAAAGATTGAGATCTCCTCCATCAGGACGTAAGTTTGTTCTGGAACCCTTCGCAACGTCGTTCCGATTCTCTTTTCGAAACCGGGTTTGCATTCCGCTTATTTTTATTGTTGCATTGGCTGAAGTTTTTCTGCGGTGGTGATCGGTACATTTCGAATGTTTCTGATTTACCCCCAAAAACAGTTGCATGCCAAAACTAAAATGTTGGCTAAGTTAGAACAATAATTTGTTAGGTTTCTGTTGTTACGTTTTTTTTTTCCGGTTTGTTTGCTGTTTATCGCAAGAAGGCAATCTAACATAATGATTATGGACATTGATGATTATGATTATCAGGAAGGTTTTTGTTTTTTGTTGTTAGGAAGAACGACCCCAAACTGGGTTATCTGCCCCACGACGACAAGATTAACAATTTAGCTGGAGATCCAAGCGGAATGCCCAGGGTCTTTGACATGCCAAAATCGACATGAGCACGAGAAAGAAAGAAAATCTGCTACAACCATTGTTCTCCACCTAATCGGTATACGTTAGTGGGCAGTAGTCCACAGTTCGGGTGTTTCACTAGCGTTGGAATTAATTCAAATCAGCTGAGAATAACAATCATACAGAAACCCCAGAAGAGTAAAGGGTCCTCCTCTCAAGCTTTCGCCATGGAAAGTAGTGCTATTAGAGCCAAAATGGCTGCCACCAATTTGTTGTCTGAACTGAAATCTGACAAGCTCAACTCACAACCACCAAGGTGTTAGAACATTGGTGAAACGCCCTGCGAATGTTATTTTGAAAAGACGAGAAGACGGGTCTAAGGAATCAGTCGGGTTAAACTGCCCAACGTTTTCTCCAACTAAAAAAATATATCTTTGTACAGTGATAAAAGCTATTTAAAAATTTCAACAATGTAACTTATTGGATGCACGGATTTCTGAACTTTATAAAAAGCTGTTTTTTGAAATTATTAATTCTTCACTACTTCTCCACCCCTTCCCCATAGATATTAAAAGTTCCGGTTTGGTCGACCTTAGTTAGTACCACTGAAAACCACACGTCGCTCCGTAGTTTTCATGCAACCGAGCTTTAGGCATAAAAGAAATCAACCATAACTCGTTAAATTCGACTCAATTCAAGTAACCAAACCTAGCTTCAACAACATCAGAGCAGCAATAAGGTCAATTTATACGCAATCACTATTAGTGGGTTGCTAAGTAGCGAGGTCTGGTTTTCAGTCGTGCTAACTAAGGTTCACCTTCCGGTTCTTTCCATATTAGAAATGTGTGACCAGATCTGGTGACCCCTTATCCTAAACTGACCAGAAAGCTCTGCACGGAAACCAGATTACTTCCCAAATGCACAGCGAATTTTGCAATCCGTCAGCGTGACATCACTGGTGACGCATCAGACCGGAACTGTACTACAGCACCGGCCGGATCTTGGATTAAAAATAGCATACGCAACTGGGTTGGACAATATGGGGCCGAAAACGCCACTGATGCAATTGATTTGTTCTGTTGCCGCTTTCTGTCAGCCGAGGGCGACACTGACAGTACAAAGAATGCTAACGTTCCTTCCCTTGCAACACTTTCTGGATACACGAACGTGTCCCTTTTTTTTTTACAAGCACAGAGAAATAGCTTAACTGTGGCTGAGTGATAACTTTGAAAGCTGCTTATCTAGACACACGCTAGTGTGTCGCCGCCAAGTAACAGTAGATCATCCCATTGTAGACATCCGATTGTTAAAAATTGATTGTTAATGATAAAAAGGCGGCTCACTAGCAGACATGCGTCTGTTAACTGTAAGCAATTGAAAGCATATTTTGGCATATTGAGGATAAATCCCAATGCGACAGAAATGTTTCAAATTGTGGAAAATGTAAGGGGAAGGGTCAGAGATTAGGAAAAACTAAAATTTAAAGGATGAGTGTCCACCCAATCATAGAGAAAAAGATGCGTCAATAACGTTGTTTTTATGTTACTGTCTAGCTAACTAGCTAATAAGATTTTTCCCATGTTAAATCCCATAGACTTTTTGCTCATGGCTAGCACAAAATTGAGAAGGCCTACGTACGTGAACTTTTGCACACGCATGCATAGTGATCTGAGGATGGTCCTTTTGTTGGTTTGGGGGTTGTAGGGGTCAGGACAAATGCGTGGGAGGGTTTTGAAATTCGCCACGGATTTGCAACCAAAGATTTTAAGCAACAATGGCTTGAACAATCAAGACTGGTCCTTAGATTTATTGTAAAAGCCTGGACGAATTAAAAACTGAACTGTAACGAACGACAAAATAAAGAAACATTAACGTTGCCGTGGATTACGTAAGAATAAAGGGATGCGCGTTAGATGATGGTTACGCAATAATACGAGCATACACGAGCTAATGGGTTTTTTGTTAATAACCCAAAAATAAATTGCTTCGCTTTGTTTTAGTAACAACGACCTTCGGGGGTTTCTGTATGACTAAATGTGAACGAAATCTTGAAAAACTAAGGGGAAGGTGAAGGGCTAAACAAAACAACGGAAGGGGATGCGCTGATTGAGTGAGCGAAGCGAACGAAATCAGCGATTGTTAGTCAGTGTGTGCAAAAATGGGATTGAAGCATCTTAAACAGACGGTGTAACCTTATGTACGTTCACAGTCCTATGAAAGTTGTGATATGCACCCAAAACCTAAACTGGTAGAAAAACCCGCCAAGTTTCCAAAAACGATCGGCCTTTGAAGGTAGTGATATCATTCCACCACGGAAAGGCCGCCAAGGTTAATCCTATTAGCCAAGTTAATCGCACCGAATAATACTTTGGACGTTAAATGAAAACTTGAAGATTGCTACCACTAGTAGCAATCTTCTAGTTTTCATTTAACTTTCGAACTATTAGTATGTGCGATTAACTTGGCTAATAGGATTAGCCTTGGTGGCCTTTCCGTGGTGGAATGATATCACTACCTTCAAAGGCCGATCGTTTTTGGAAACTTGGCGGGTTTTTCTACCAGTTTTGGTTTTGGGTGGATAGTACTGTCCGCAGCCTATCTTGAGTTCGCCCCAGAATGAACACAAATAACCGATTGTATGTTTTTGGTAGCAGAGTGCCTTGTTGTTATCCAAAATAGTTACAAAACAATGGCGGCCGTCGATTAAAGCCGCCCCCTCCAGGAAGATACAGCTGCTCATAAAATACCAGAAGGACTCAAAGATACGCCGCGCACACAATAAAAATACATTTACAGCTAATACAAATTTGTCACGCAAATCTGCGCAAACATTAAAATTATTATTTTAAAATCCGCCACTAGCTGCCAATAGATGTCGCGATTCACCGTACAAAGATGCGATTAGCTTGGCTTATTCCCGAACAGACCTCGAAGAAATGGGCGGCCATTTTGTCTAACCCCCTAATATTGTTGTAGGTCGGGCCGAATAGTTTACTGGTCATTATCGGTCTCACCTATACTCCAGGAGGCGGTAAAAGAAGGTAAGAATAATTCAGTCGATGATAAACAAATAAAAGTGTTCACCAGCCGGTAATTAACTTGACACTGCTTAGCAACGCCCTTGGCAACGCATGTGTGGTGGTGAGCAAATTCTGGTGGACATACTAATTAAGCACTTTCATAAATTCATCCATCAACTCAGCGCTGAAACCCCCACCTCATCAAGGTAGTTCATAAACGCTCGGTAAACTTTTCAATCGCTTACTGTGACGTCACCGCTGAAGCATCGTACTCATCGATAGCCCGAGGCGGTTTTTCTGCTGAATCCATCGACTAAAGATGGCGGGCCCGCAGTAGTTCTTCGCTAGGATTATTCTCGTAAACTTAATTAACAATTGGTGGAGATTGGTCGTCACTTAGTATCCCCACGACCGTACTTATCGGCCGGCATTTAATGTAAACTTCCTAACCAATGCCCATGACAATGCAAGGATGATTGATGAGCAAACGATGGTGAGCAGAAGCACTTCTTTCCTGACATTGGCGTCCATTTCACTTATCAATCATTCCAGCGAGTCCGTTTATAAAATATTTAAAGGTGCCTATTCACCGAATGCCAGGCTGCATCATTTAGTTCTATGTAGTACTTGATTTCAATAGAGCATTGGCAAGTGACGTCATATTGGCTACGAGATAGCATCTGGAGGGCATAGCTACAAGGGGCACTAAATTAAAATGTTAGGTAAAACAGCGGCATTTCTAGTCAACACAGTGTTTTGAGAGCGGATTTCTTTGGCTTAAAAAAACGTTTTCTTCTCCAGCAACAAAAATCGCGCGTTATAGGCTTAAGAAATCCAGTCTAATAGCATTGGCTTCAGTAAGACGACCTTCTTTTCCCCCTCCAGTGCCCCTTGCAGCTAACCCAGTTACTGGCTCCACCATAGAGTTATTCTCACCAATACTACGTTATGTCACTGCTCTATAAGCGAAGGAATGCGCAAAGAAACTTCTTTTTACACAACAAACAAACCACGTGCCTCCTTAATTATTGAATGTAACGTTGGTGTGGTCCACGTGCTCCAGAAAGCAAGCGGTCAAGGTTAACGACATCACTATCATTCGATGGCGCCCATCTAGCGGTTTAAAATATGCGTTTCAAAACGGTCGATAGATAGAAAAAAGTACCCGTGATGTCGTTAGGCTTAACTTTACCGCTTGCTTCCTGGCGTACGTGGGAGCGTAAACTTTACACTCAATAATTAAGGAGGCATGTGGCTTGTTTGTTGTGTAAAAAGACACTAATTTGTGTGTTCCTTCGCCTGTTGAAAGTAAGGGCTAAACAGAACTTGCTATCTTGCCTTTGTCTAGTATTAGAGGATACTAATACTATCCCTACTGGGAGTTATCCCTTCCGGCATCCCATTACTGTTTTTATCCTGTAACAAATTGGTTTTATTATTTTGCTAGCATCGTACCCGGCTTCGCCCGGGGATTTGTTGACCCGTGGTTGTTTCCCAGTATTTGCTCGGTGCTGCCTGATCGTTCACTGCAACAGTCGATTTTTGTCTGTGTAACACTCCCCCTTTCCACCAATCCTCTCCCCTCCTCCTTTTATCCCGTCCTCTCCCTCTCCTCTTGGTTTCCTTCCCTTTCTCCTCTTTTCTCAAATTTCTATAGATGCTGCATCTTGTCATTTGGTGCCAATCCCCCTTTATGCGTCACGACAGTTCTTATGGAAACTTTAGCGTTTGACCCTCACCCAGCTTTAGCCATGGCGCCAGCAGGAGAGAGGGACAATTTTGCTAGGTAATCCCATTGGAAATTCCTATGTTCTTTTGCATGCCACAATCTTCATGAGTACGAAACATCACAGGGCCCTTTTGATGGAAGCGGTCAGTTTTCGTGTAATCGGTCGTTGAGTTGGTTTATGAAAATGCCCATACGTCGCCCTTTCGTGACAATGGCCACAATTTTGCTCATCGACGCATACAGCGAGTACGTTACAAAACTGTGCGTTTATTTTCCTGGAAGCGGTTTAGTAAAAAAAACAAGAGTATGGCGTGAGGTTAACATCAAACTTCGTCTATTAAACAGAAATTTCGTTTTTCTCTATACTACGCGCCATGGCTGTTTGCTGTGACGTGCATATCACGTGACTTGGCTAGTCCAATCAGACGGCCAAACAGCCGTTGTTCTCGTTCGTCATTGGCTTACTCATGGTGACGTCACGGCAAACAGCCATTGCGCATGGTTTAAATCGCTTGATGGAAAAGAAACTTACGGAAACTTTTGACACGTGTCGTCACTTTCGATAGAAGCACTGCATTTTGGTGTAATTAGGTAAGTTTAGGAAAGTGCTCAGTATTTCAATCATGCTTGCTGGTTAGAATGCTGCTGAATTTTGTGTTCCAATAAGATCATAAAACGGAGCAGACGGGTTTTTAATTTTATTGCAAAAAAAAAAAGTATACATTTTTTTCACATGTCGAGAAAATGACACATGTTAACCAAAATAAAAAAAATGTCCTTCGGTTTTAAGTAGCCCAACATGCTGACATGGAAATGTTGACGTCTACTTGCTATGTTGAATCATCGATCTTTCCGTTTAAAGATCAGTGCTTCTCTCGTTTAGCAGCACTGCAATATGTAACGAGATTGCTACAAGGTTGCTGATGCAATCTGCTATGCGACTTATTGAAAAATATTTCTTTAAATGTATGGAGTTAATAGGAAATCAGAATTATTTAAATCTGATTTTACATTTGTTGATGTATGTTGTAATTCCCTCTTCTTTTAGCGTTCATTACTCGAAACATGCACAATCGTTTTCGTCCATTCTGGACGTTTTTGCCAAAGAAGAACGATAATTTGGTAGGACAAGAAGCAGCACTAGGCCATTTTTCGCTTAACAAACTTACTTCCGGGTCAGGCCAAGGATTAAACCTAGGAGGCAGCCATGTTGCGGGAAGGACACGGCCATGCTGGTGTTAATGACGTCATTCATATTCCACCAGAAAAGCGCTCTGTAAAATGAGACTGTTGGCTTGCTCGATAAACGGAAATTCATAAAAAAAACCTAATCTCCGTTATTATAGTTTGCTTTTTTACTAAAGTAAATGCTTTGTTTCGTCCGCTAGCAGCGTAAACAGAGAGATTTTTTTTAAATTCCGTTTTGTGCAAATCCACCGCTCACGTGCTTCCTTGCAGCACACTGATTGGCTGTCCAGGCTACTTTGGCAGAATTGGTGAATATAACGTCATACCACGGTCCCAATCAGTACATTTTCACAAACACAATACTACCGGAAGTCAGAATGAACCGTATTCTCTAGTCGCTCCATTTTTGTTTTTTGCGTCGAGTTCGTCGACTGCTCCTGTGACAATAAGAATATTCGGAAGGTATTCAAGGAAACCTCATTTTTAATAAAAAAAAAAAAGTAGAATTTCTTAAACGTCTGTGTCATTCAGAACTTTGTGTTTTTAGTGGGAATTGACCATAACGCTGTTCTAGTAGATTTAAGACCCCGCAGCCCTTATGTTTTGTCACACTTTCTGGCCTATTTTAAAACAACCACACACCCCTTTGTCACAAATGTCACAACATTTAAAACACCCCTCCCCCCTAATTATTTAATAACTACGTCACATTTCTGCAATCAACCCCCCCCCCATGTAGTATTTCTAAGAACTTTACATTTTCCTATACATAAATTTATTGTATTTCTTTCAAATGTCTTGACAGCCCAAGGGTTTAAATCTTGGAAGTTTTTCTGTGCGTATAATTGGAATTGCATCTGAACTGTTGCGTTCGTAAATAATAAGCCCCAAAACTAAAGTGATGTGTACACCAAAATATGATCAAGATTTTGACGTCATATCTTGGAAACACCCGCTTACCCCTGTATCACAGTTGTCACAATAATCAACCACCCACGCACCCCCAGAGTGTGACTGAATATATGGAAGGGCACCCCCCACCCCCCAGCAAGGGCCGAATTAAATTTCGTAGAGGGCTGGTGCTTAAAATTTATTGTGCTTTCTCCTCCCACCCCTCCAGTCCCGCAATAAAAAAAGTTTCCTTTTTTGAATAATATTTTTTTTTGTAAAATTAGTAAAAGTAAACTTTATTTTTAAATTTAAAATAGTACCTTGTTTTACTTTTCCCGTGACCGTGAGCCACCATTGAGGCCCTTTTTCAGTCTGTGGCCCGGTGCTTCAGCACCCGAAGCACTCCCCCTTAATCTGGCCCTGCCCCCACCAGTTGCCAGCGCTGAAAAGCCTCACTTACGGAAGTTTTAATCGATTCAAACTGATATATAAAAAAAAAAGCCCAGTATCAGCTCTTTACTAAAAGTGATGTTTTGCAACCTCCCACAGCTTAAAAATTGTAACGTCATTATAATTATTGCAAAAAATATAAAATAAAATACTGCTATAACCTATATGCACAGCGTCACCAAACTTTAACAACCTTAAATTATACGAAACAAGAAAACACCATAAAATAATGTTAGGAATTTTTCGAAACCATTTAACTAGTGTTTTCTTTAAAACTGAACCTGTTTATCATCAGAAATTTAAAAAACGCTACTTTAAAAAATATTTGTGTTATCTTTTCAGCGAACGTTGTAGTTTAATAAAAGTTTTGTTTTCATAACATATTAGGTGCACTGATTTCTAAAATTCAGAAACAGCTATTAAAATGTGTCTAATAAATGAAGAGAAATTAAATCTATAATTTTTTTATTTTTTTATTTCGGCAAACACATTCTCCTTCCCTTCCCCCAAAGACCGTTAAAGCTCCGGATCCATTTTCACGTTAGCAATTAAGCACTGACCAAAATTATTTATTTACGAAACTATAATTAGTGTTTCGCACCAGACGAGACTTCCTTTTTCTTCGGTTTCATCTCGTCGAACGTTGGTCTCCATCTTGTAAAGACGACACCAGAAGAGCTTCGCCGAGACTGAAGTTTAGTTTGGGCTTAGGTTTTCATGCGATGCGCTAATGTTGTTTGAAAGAAAGCCACTCGAACGCTGTGATACCGTGGTTGAGCCAACACGAAGTCAGAAGGAAAAGGAAAATAGTAAGCGATGACGAAAATCAACAGCTAGTGTTGGGTGAAGGTGATATCAACGTAGGGTGTTGTTTTCAGAAACTAATAAAGAACATATTGCTGACTGAATAAATAAAATATTTTTATACAGCTTTTTTTTTTTATTCGAGGCAGGCAAAAGTGGGCCGACACCAAACGAGACCTTGGACCATCATTCTCGTCTCGTCTCCTCCTCGTCACTACTGTGCCGATATCGTCTCGTATTTTAACCTGTTGGTTAGGGTGGGCTCAAAAAAATAAATTTTCGAAATTCAAAATGTTCCGCACTGTGACATTTTGAATTTCGAAAATTTATTTTTTTCCACACTACGAAAGTTACTTTTTAGCATCACTATCACACGCAAAAAAATGTCATCACTTAATCTGAGGTCATGTCTTGGGTTGCCACAAGAGCTTTCAAGTTAAACATTGTATGATGTCAATGGGCGGAACGGCGGAAAAAGCAAAAATGATGATTTGATCGGTTTAAAATTTAATTTTATCATTATCTCATTTGATATTCGCAGAAACCATGTAAACAATGCTGTAATTAAAAGGAATTTAATTTTTGTTCAAAACTATGGGAATAATTTAACATCAAAGATTGGCTAAAATAGCCATTTCTGCATATTTTGGCCCATAACCTCATTATCAAATTTTTGGACAAAAATATAAAAATCATTGAAATTGTGGTTATTTTTTATTGCTTCTTGTATTATCAAACGAGATAATACTAAAATAAAATTTTATAACAATCAAATCATCATTTTTACATTTTTCGCCGTTCCGCCCATTGACATACAATGTTAAACTTGAAGGCTCTTGTAGCAACCCAAGACATGACCTCAGATTAAATGATAAAATTTTTTTGAGTGTGGTAGTGATGCTACTGTACTGCTAATGTCTGCACTATGACATTTTGAATTTCGAAAATTTTATTTTTTTCAG
The DNA here is from genome assembly GCA_023313725.1 of Lithobius niger. NCBI lineage: Eukaryota > Metazoa > Arthropoda > Chilopoda > Lithobiomorpha > Lithobiidae > Lithobius > Lithobius niger. The sequence continues at coordinate 26,641 of JAHWFP010260138.1, forward strand.
GCCACCCTACTAGTGTTGGTCTCGGTATAAGCCTCGTCTCGAAACTCGAGAGGAGACGAGACCGAATCAAGTGTCGTCTTACGCGAAGCACTAACCACAGTTTTTTTTAGCACAAGCCTAAAGTGCATTTTACTTGCTGCTGGTGCGGGGTTGTGGGGGGGGGGGGAGGTCTGATCGTTTCGTTCTTTTATTTCATACTTGTTAGCCAACTTTGTTACCAGTGAACACTACCAATTTTGCATTAAAATCAGTGTCTGAGTTAAGGGGAGCGGCTGGCGTGGGGGGGGTTAGGCGGCAAGCCCCGATGTCCCAATCCTTCATTCCTTCCCAGACAATTTTCTGGGGGCCTCTGTTTTCTGGCTGATTGTTTATTGCTTGCTGTTACATTACTTTGCCTAATAACGAATGGCCCCGAATATGAACGCAAAAAAGGCCCCGTGATGGCCTTTTGCCGAGTAGGCCATTTCAGGGCTTCGTCTGCTTAAACGATTGGTTTGGGAGCAAACACGTCACCAACTGTTGCGTCTTGGGTAAGCTCTCCCGTGTATACTTTATAACCGGAAATAGCTCTGCTATCGCTCACAAGTGATCAATTGAGTGAACGGACCCGATAGTGTATAAGTCCCTGATTGAGCCCTTTTACCGAACGTTTACCCCTGCCTTTTTATTGGGGTAGGGGGTCTGTACTCGTCACTGCGTCAAGTGCTATCTTCTTAGCTCGGCCGCTTAAAATCTATTGCGAACGCATCGGTCGAACGTACTCATCACGCGATGAAAACATCGCATTAGAACCCTTTTCCATCAACAGGATTTAGAAGTTTTAATTAAAATTAAGCATCAGTGCTCTCTGCGACAAAAGACTATCTCGAAAACATTTACGAGTGTCGAAGCAGATTACTATTAAGAAATCATTCTGACTTGCGCGTTATATAAATTAAGGAACTGTTGCTGCATTATTGGTCATTCAGGAATTGCCACCCAGATACTACTTTTGAGTGTTAAGGGGGGATGGGGGCTGGGGCGGAAGAGACGAAGCAAAGTTAACTTTCGTTCTTGGCAGGCTCTGACGTCAAATAAATCTGATTTAAAAAAAGAGTTATTTGGTTTCTCAGTTCTGTTCGTTTTGGATATATAAAAAAAAATCCAAAACTAGCGCCGTTTTGAAGTCTCAGTCCAGCTTTTAGCTCGAGTGTGATAAGACACATTAAACCAAACATTTCCACTTTGCGTAAGTGCATTGATATGTCGAGTGGAGAATCTGCCATAGTTTTTTTTTTATGTGTATTTGAGGTAAATTATGAATTTAAAAATTCCATGAATTCACACGAGCTAAAACACTAACAGGAAAATTAGGGACAGGAGGTTTCAGCAGAGAGGCTTTAATTAGGATTCAGATTTATCCGCTCGAGAGTGCCTAGGTCGTGGATACCATGCTGAAATCTTTAAAGGGCAATTACATCCATTTTAACATGCATGTTTAACTTTTGGATCACTTACAGAAGAATTGCAATAAGAATACGTTACTTACGTCCGATATAACAATTTCATTACTGCATCACCAAAACACGACACGGAGATCGCCATTGTTTTGCTGGAACGCTCAGAAATTAATGCCGACAGAGGTCACTTTTCGATTTTGACTCGCAGCCGATTGAGATAGCTGTATTGACTGTGTGGAGCTCAAGCGTCTGGCGGCCTTAGCTGGCCTGCAGTGTAGTGGCCAGCTAAGGCCGTCAGACGCTTGAGCTACTCACAGTCGATACAGCTATCTCAATCGGCTGCGAGTCGAAATCGAAGAGAACCGTCTGTCGGCATTAATTTCTACGCGTTCCAGCAAAACGATGGCGACCTCCGTGTTGTGTTTTGCTGATGCAGTAATTAAATTGTTATATCGGACGTACGTGACGTATTCTTACCGCAATTCTTGTGTTTAGTTATTGTGTAAGTGATCCAAAAGTCAAACATGCATGTCAAAATGGATGTAATTGCCCTTTAAAAAAATGTTCGGTCTTGCAAAATCACATTTGGGGTATAACATTAAAAAATAACTAACACGTCGTTTATCATTTTTGTTTCGTTAGTAATTTTGCACGATGTAGTGAACTAAATTGGGTAACGACGCTTTATCGCTTAGTATGTTTCGCGCACTGAGTATAGTTGCCGCGGCTCCGATGCTTTAACACAGTTTTCTGATTGGGTAGTAAATTTTGAATTTTGAATTTTCCTGCAAACAAAAAGCTGTCTAATTTAAACAAACGATTTCCCATGTTTTTACCTTTGACCTTTTCTCCAAGAAAGCAAAAGAAATGAGACAACTATGATAAATTGAATTCTTTGTTCCGAGACACATTTTTTCTCTTGAGCCATTATTAACCGCCTTTTTGCGCGCAAGCTTCGTCAAGTGGGCGTATTTTACGTTGCGAAAGACTTGGAATTAAAACATCATGGCGAGCTAAATGAAAAAAAATATATATATATAATTTGAATAAAAAAGACGACAGTATTCATAAGAACATGGGGTGAAGAACTTTCTGTGCCAAGCTGCATTTGGCTAAATGAGACGCATCGCTCACCCTTTTCTGTTTAACCAGCTTTTAGTTAGTTATTTAACTTTTCTTTGGACGGGTCCTACTGGTCCACGGTGACCCTTTCGGTTCCCTTTGCATACTCTGATAAAATATACGCCAATCCTTCTTTTTCACTCTGAGTATTACGTTATGGAACGATCTGCTTGGAGTAATCAAGAACACGCCCTTTCTATACAAGCATCTAAAATCCGCATTTATCAACCGTTTCTCAAATTCCTAGTGTGCCCCCCCCCCCCTCCCCACGTGCCCCCACCCTTCCCCTTCCTCTTTTGTGTTTTAATGATTAGCATTTCGTACTTGCATTTTGCTTTTTTGTTTGTTTCTGCTTTTGTTTTGTTGGATTAGATGTATAATTGGGTCTTTCAAGCCTAAACCTCGCCCTCGATACCATTGATTTGTTTATTTTTGATTGTAACCGGTATATTATTTGCAACAAAGTTTATTATCTTCATCATTAAACCCGTATGATGTGCGTGTGAGTTTTTGAGTGTGTTTGTACCTCTACTCCTCTGGAACTAAGGCACCTACAAAGATGGGAGAAGGACCAAATGAAAGATAATGCGCTTCGGTTAGGCCTATATTCATGTCTATACTTTGTTCCACATTACGTGTTCAGAAAACTAACTGTATGACGCCACGTTTTCTTCCACTACGAGTGCAAAAAATCCGTAAACATCCCATTCGTAAACTCTAACAGTAACTTTGTTGAGTGTAAAAATGTGATATCCACATGTTTTTGCACTCTTAGTGCAAGGAAACTTGCCGGCATCCAGTCAGTTTTCTGAAAACATAATGTGGAACAAACTGTATAACTGGATATTAAGACCCTCAAATAGGCGAAAAACCTGAAAAATAACGTCAAAGTTTTTTTTGTTGCCCTCATGATGTTTGTTCATGACGTCATAGTTTGTTCATGCAAACCTCCTCGAGCGAAACGAGACGATGCCAACGGAGCGAGCGAAGCGAAATGAGACGATGCCATATTATTAATGACGGGAGGAGATAGGGTAATAGGGATACGAGCACACCAGGAACATCAGTAATGATTACGTAGCTATCATACAGTGGTTCCTGGCCGCCCCCTCTTAAAAAGTGGCATTGAGAAGCCGATCTTCGCCTTTCTTCTCTTATGCATACATTGCTCCGTTCAACCCTTTACTTACAGCACAGGGTTGATGGCAGTACATGTGAATTGCCAATGTATTTTTCCTTCAGTCTACCAATTATTAAATTCATCCGGCAGACATTTTGTTTGCCAATGAGACTCCTGACGACGATATCGTGTTAATTCGTAAACAAAAATGTCAAACTGTTCCACTCGGCAGGACACAATTACGTATTACGTGTCACTTTATTAATTCACCCATTTTGCAGTCGTTGGTTCGCCCATTCATTGGGGCGTTTATTGTCCAGACCATGGCAAATTGGCTGGTGTCCTTGAGAGCATGTTAATCCATTATTATACGCCCAAGTGGTGGAGGAATTGGTCCCATGGTCGCAGAGTGCTGGACTTGAGCTCGCCAGTTCTACCTAAATTGATTGTTTCCTACGTGAACCTTAGTGAGTTTCGTAGTGTTTAGTTCACGAGAAACCTTATTGCTGTGTTCAAATGTGTTTTACCAACACGGTAAGATAATGACTGATGTGTGCATGCCTTGTATTACTGTTCCTTGGCTGAACGACAATGTTGAAAAACGGTCATCGTATTATCAATAAGGAGACAAGTTCAATGACAAATACTGCAAAATTAAACAAAAACAGAAAACAGAAGAGTGTGTGTGAGGTAAGATGTAGGGTGAGGTGTGCGTCTGTCTGATTCGCGTTAAAGCCAAGCCAATCGGATTTAAACTTTGCCAGTAAAAAATATTCATTACTGTATATTCTAAAGAGAATGGAGCAAACCATAGTTCTTCTCTGTTGAGGCGTCGAAAGTTTTAGAAGTTACATTCAAATTTTAATTAGAATTTATCCTTTCACCTAATATAACAACACACGACGTCCAATAGACGTCCAATGGTTGTCCAAAACGTCAGGTCCAAAGTAGGTTCAACTGGACCAAAAAGTACGTCCATTATAGGGCCAGGAGACCTGACACAGATGTTGAGATCCGTAAGACGTCCAACGGACGTCCACTCACTTCAGATCAGTTTTGGATCCGATCTGAACTTTTTGGGATACGTCTTAAAATTATTTTCTTTGTAACCACTATTTGTTTGCTTCGAACGTCGTACTTATACTAAATCGATATTGAAGTATACATAGTCACTGCGCTGTATCACACTCTCCTAATATCACACACTAATAACTAGAAAGATTAAAGGAGCCAATAACGCACTTAGTCTGAATCAGCCGGTAATAGTAAGCCTATTCAATCTCTCATGTATCAATTTCATGAGTGCAGGATAGATTTAATTTTTTTTCATGTTACCGCTTCATAAGTTCTTTTTTGGATGTTTTGTTTCCTACATTTTTTTTTTTAATTCGATATTAAAATTCGTGGTGAAATAAGCAGTCTATCGGTTCTTAAATATTTAATTTAAGTTGGTTACTTAACATGAAACGGTATTTTTATAATTCAGATAAAAAATATAAAATTAAGATTCAGGTCCAGCTTTATTTTCTTTACCAATCCGTGACGTGTATAAAGGAGGAATAATAATATCAACATTAATAACACTTATAAGTCTCTTAGACTCCTCCCATTCATAGTCTAAGGGGTTTCCGAACCTTTTTGCCTGGCCTGGCTGGATGTGTCAAGGTATCGACGATTACTGTCCTGAGTGATCGGACTTCAATGCGCTGCCGTGACGCGTCTGGACAGTGCAGGACGATCCGGTGCACCTATGCAACGCGCACGGTGCACCTGATTCCCATAATTTTCTAGATACGCTTACTACGGTGCGTTGCAGGGCACACTAGGGCCTCCCAGATCAAAGTTAGGGGCCTGGAATTAACTAACAATACCGGGCCCCCATCCCCCGACTGAAATCGTATGAAGGTTACACTATCTTATAATATTAGCCGGCTACAGTTGTGCTTAAGGTTCATTCATTAATCAAGGCTGCTTACGTTTGAAGGCTTGCACCACAGTGTTCCCTGCTCCGTGATCGTTGGCGTTGGATTGGAGTTTGTTGGGAGTAAAAAAACATTACTCACAGTCATCAAACCTGACATGACAATTGCGAAAAAAATTTTTAGGCTGTGCGGGTCCCTTGTGTGACCGGGCCTGAGTAGAGCGGGTCCACTTGACCCCCTCCCCCTCCCCCCGTTGTGGGGGTCCTGGGGCACATTGTACAGTACCTTTAAGTGAGATGGCTACTGGGATGAGATTTATCCACTGGTTTTAAGTTTTTTTTTTTTTTTCAATTTACCACATCGTAAACGATTTAAACTTTCTGGACCAAGACATGATTATCAGAATTACGAACGAACGAAAGAACGTCTTCTTCGAACTACGTATGGACATCGCATTGCGTATGGAATGTGAAACCATAGGAGTTGATTGTGTTTGAATGGATAAGCAACTCTCAGCTCAAATGCATAGCCGAAGTGCGTAGTCTTCGATGGCAAGCGTGACTCACGAATGTACCCAGAATACAAAGCGCGTCTGCTACTTCCGCCTGACCAAGCCGCCATGAGGTATTCGCGGTTGATCCGCTCGTAGGCGGTGGAATTTTCTGTGAAATACGCCCTGTACTACATTGTTTATGATGTATCAAATGTAGGTAAGATAAGAGATTGTTATATTGCCAGGCGTACGTGCCATTGTGTTTTATAACAAAGTTTGACAGTCGAACGAAACCTTAACGCCGATTGTTGGGGAAGTAAATATCGTATTTTTGTAACACGAGACGGGGTGCTTATGAATGCATGATATTTGCAAGAAAACCGGTATAGAATGAGTCATCTTCTTGTGACAACAGTAAGTTTAACCAAGTTAAAATATCGTAGCAGCAAAAAAATTGAATAAATTACTAAATCTAACTTAGTACCGTTATACCAGTTTAGTACCGCGTTATACTAGGCGTCGTCTGCTTTCTCCGCCATGTTGAAAGATGGTTTAGATGGATTAAACCTAGTGCGTTGGGTGTAAATTTCCGATCGCGCGGCCGCGAGTGCCGATTGGCGTGGCGGTACGTCCTTTGACGCCGCGCTCTTAAACTTCCGGTTTAGTAAGTTGCTTATCCACCAAACACAATCAACTCCTATGGTGAAACAGAATTTTGGTTACCGGGATATTCTGGCCTCTGCACACTAGTCCATCATGGTGGCACTACCAATTGATTTTAGTGGTGTCATGTGGTGGAAAATCAACAAGTTTATAGCCGCCATGATCACGCCACCGGAACCAGCAGCAGCACTCTTTTTGCACGTTCACAACAGCCATCAAAACACTTTGATAGCGCTGCGCTGTGTATCCAATCGAATACAATGGAATCAAGTGGTGGCGCTGCCAGTTCGTGACTCACAAAATCGCATCGTCCAGCCGCCGCATTTCTGTCACCGCGGCCAGTGGCACTGCCAAAGCCGAGTGTGCAGGACGATTCCGTAGAAGCCACGGAACGCTATAGTAGCTCTGCCAGGGTGGAACAGTGTGCTGAGGCCATGCCATAGGTTTTTTAAAAAAAACGGGGCATGAACGTAATACTCCGGTAACCAAAATTCTGTTTTAAGTCCCACATACAAAAACACGTATTAACTTGGAAACTCAGCTGGTTCTCATGGAATTATGCATCCCAGGGTATACGCATCTGGGACATTTTGTATCCCTGGGCATCCCAGGACATACTGGCCAAATCAACAGATATCTTGGTCAAGTTTATGCCCGTTTAGCAAGCTCCCACGAAATTACCCAGGGCATCCCAGGACAGCGTAAATTCAATATTTCTGTAACCTTAGACCACATACGAAGGTGAGGTATATAATTGATACTTAATTTATACTTAATTTGACTCCTTTTGCAGCACCAATGCTGTTTGTAGAGAAATACAGAAGGCCATTTTGATAGGTGAGATCAGTTTCCTTGCCCGAATTTCACCAAGGCAGGGTCGATAGTTTTACTGGCGCAATAGGACGCAATAGGATGCAATAGGACGCAATAGGATGCAAGAGAACAGGCACTTTTAAGCAGTCTTTGTAACCCAGGGCATCCCAGGATAATACTGCCTGAATTAACTCATTTTCCTTTAATTTGACTCTTTTTGCACCGTCAGTGATTTTTGCATAACAGCATAGAAAGGCCGTTTTGTTAGATGGGATCAGTTTCCTTGCCTGAATTTCACCAGACAGGGTCGATAGTTTCACTAGGTTACGATTTTTAATGCAATAGATTGAAAGAGAGCAACCACTCTTTCTCAGTTCTGGTATCCCAGGCCATCCGTGTGGATGGCACTGTCCGAATTAACACATTTTTCTTTAATTTGTCTCTTTTTGAACTGCCAGTGCTGTTTGTAGAAAAGCATAGAAAAGCCGTTTTGTTAGGTGACATCATTTTCTTTGCCCGAATTTCACCAGGCAGGGTCGCTATTTTCACTGGGGAACAATTTTTAATGAAATAGGATGCAAGTAGCCATTTTTACTCAGTCCTTCACTGTGATGCACGTATTGTTTTGAGGCACAGCTGCAACTTACTGTGACTAAAGAAAATTTTAGGCCAGTCAACGTTTGTGCGAGCCACAGCCGCCCAGAGGTCTAATGGGGCCTATGACTCCAAACTTTCTGTCGGCACCGCTCACACCTTTCTGTGAGATTAGTATGTTAGGGCCCATATTTTTTTTCTTTTTGAGGCCTTTTCATGTCAGTTGGTAGAATCATGGTAAGAGCCTCGTCAATAGGGCTCTGTTCAGGACCTGTCGTAAGCCAGGGTGTGTGTGGAACTGAACACACTGAACGCCCTTTTTGCGGTTTTAATTTTTATCCTAGGCCCCCTTGAAGCACGGGCCTACGGACAAGCCACATTTGCTCCCCCATCTGGTCAGCCCTGGTGCGAGCTCTCCCACTGGCATGCGCTTCCGCTTTCGGGAGACGGTTGAATATTATAAGGTTTAAACTATTTATTAACTGGAGTCCGTGCCTCTAGTCAAGAGTGACCAAGCTGGTTACGTGAAAAAACCATAGCTGGTGTATCAATTAAGTTGTAAAGAACAAGTAAGTTAGTGTCAAACGCTTTAAATTTTGTAAAGGCTAATTTAACTTAGTTTAGCATCAGTTAAACTTAGTTATTCAACTGATCCTCTGTTTGCTGCTTATGAGGAGCGAGGACGAATTAGAGTAAAATTTAAAGATTCATCTTCTAAAAGTGGTCGTGAGTGGTCAGAGAATTTAGATACTTTAGGCACAACATTAATTCTAGAAGCGTCTAGTTCTGAAGTAAGTAGTTTCACGAGTGCTTCACGAAAGCGTCATAATGCCTCCTACACTAGCTCACAAAAACAATTTGACCCTAACACCGAAACTTGGTAAGTCTATTTTTAGCGTGTAGAAGTAAATTTCTCAGCATGCCACATTCCTGATAAGCACGTTGCTGTACTTTTAACAAGTATTGGAGCTACGGGTTGCTTCGCAGACGACGCCGTCGCCAAAGTAGACTGGCTGCTCGTGGCTGCAACTCGACGCGCAATGGTGTAAGAAAGAAGTCAAAATTGATAGGTAAACGCAGCGCCAATCATACCATTGTAGCAATTTTGACCTTGTAGGCACGTAGTTATACGTCACTTGGTTTCAAACTTTCTTCTGTCTGGTTAGGGCTTAAAGGATGGTTTACCAAAGACGTTAAAATCGACCAATGAATGCCACCCTCACCACCGATTACTTTGGACGTTAAATGAATACTTGAAGATTGCTACCGCTTAGTAGCAATCTTCTAGTTTTCAGTTAACTTTCGAACTATTAGTATGTGCGATTAACTTGGCTAATAGGATTAACCTTGGCGGCCTTTCCCTGGTGGAATGATATTCCCTGGTGGAATGATAAACTTCAAAGGCCGACCGTTTTTGGAAACTTGGCGAGTTTTTCTGCCAGTTTTGGTTTTGGGTGGATAAAGTCTACTGCACGGACAATGAGACCAAATGCGCCGCATGAATGGATTACCGGCGAAATAATATCGAAGGATAGCAATTCACAATTTCACGTACAAATTCGGTAATAGTTTGGAGGAAACACGTTGAACAACTATCGAGACGGGAAACGGAAAGTGACGTGGAAAAGCCCGGCGTCATAGTCTGGCATCAGAATCCTCTCTTCAACTCTACTGTACGGGAACAGGGTCGGATTAAGGTTACTCGGGGCTCTGAACAAAATTCTTGAGGGGGCCCCCTCCCCTTCCCATAATTCTCTTCCATGTAAACAGTTCCTTACCTAAGGGAAAATGGAAGAGAATTGTGGAAAGGGGAAGAATTTTAGAATTTGACTTGTCAGTTACTTCTCAAATCTTAGCTTCTAGAATTTAACTGCCCAAAAAGTTGTAGGGGCGATTTAAAAAATTGCTATCATTACACCATCTTTTGTTGAAGTATCATCACTCGTAGGAAAAAGAGTAGAATGGGATAACATTTCCAGCTTACCAACCAAGCAAAAGTGTTGAATTTTGTAGTTTTGTTGAATTTTTTTTTGTCCTTAAGCTTCAGCAAGGTCGGGCGCCTCTTAGAAACTCGGGGCCAGGGACAAATGTCCCTAATGTCCTTTCCTTAGTCCAGCCCTGTACGGGGGACAACTGAGTTAAATTTGTCACTGTCTAGAACTAAACGCTCTGATTATGCCGGAAATTGTTCAGAAACCGAAACAACACATTATTAAAACAAACGTGAAAATTGCAAGAGACAATCTCAAAAATCAAGATTGACCTCCATTAGGGCGCGTTTACGCAACAAGTCATTCTCGCTCGCCGAATGCTATTTGCTAGTCAACCGTTATTTATTTATGATTAGTTTCCCGTTTGCCACTAAATGAATGCGATAATAGATAACAAATTGTATGTATTATAAATAACAACATAAATTGTATGTGACGGATAAAGAACAAAGTACTACAGTAATTTTTAACATTGCTATAAGATTGTTGTCAATTCATACTATTTCCAAAATTTGCTATTCTCCCTCAAAGTACAGCTTCTAGCAATGATCAAACGTCGTTAGAATAAATAGCTTCTCGCAGCGAGAATTCAAAATCCAACATGGCGTCCATTTCGTGGCTATCGAATCGAAGACAAACCATCGAATGCTGGCATACAAAAAACAGGCCGTCGTCTTGTACTGCAGTAAAAATGGTTTTCTTGTTGTCATAAATCGACGCTGAAATGTTGCAAGCATCGTACGCCGTGTCACGAGGCACGAGGAGAAAATTTGCGTTGTTGCCATGGTTACTAATATGCATAGACAACTCGAAAGCCGCATACTCCGGTAAAGGCGAGAAGCAGCCATCAGATTTAGTATTGAACAAGTAAAAGCTAGTGAGCGAGAAAACTGTCGTTGCGTAAATGAACCCTTACTTCCGCCGCGGCACAACAGTGATGTGATACACCACGCGAACATCATCTGCAGTAGGAAGCTGCTCAAAGTTTACAGTTTTCTCTGGCACGAACTGTTCCACAGCAACCGATTCGGGTTTCGGTTCGAGTCCTTAAACCTGTCACCAAATTAAATCTGTAATCAGGTACAAAACCGGATATGTGATGTTTGATTGGATAACAAACATCAACGTTTTTTCTCCTTTTGAAAGTTGGTTAATTTATGCTCGATTTTCAGCGTTCTAAAAGGTACTTGCAGCAATGTTGGCTTTCCTGTATGACTCGGTTTTGAGACAATAGCTGAAACGTATCTAAATT
>JAHWFP010260139.1:0-17140 GCA_023313725.1 Lithobius niger
TACGGTAATTCCGTGTCACCAAAATTCAGGATTGTTTCAGACACTTTTAAAAGCAAATCACGAATCAGGAGTTACTGTAATTCCGGGTCCACCACAGGGGTTAGAATTTAAGAAAATTCTGGAGTTAACGTAACTCCGTGCCGGTACGATTCCGCGCCCCCGGAGGTGCTTTCTTCGTATATTCCAGCAGTAAGTTTCTGGTATCTCTGATTAGAGGGGTTGTAGGATATTCATCGTTTTTGCGTGAAGCTAGGCCTTCACAGTTCTGGATTCCATACTGTTAGAGGTACCGCTGCCAGATGTATGTTTGATGTTGGGTTCATTTTGTTATAGCCTGCGCGTGATCATATGAAATTTGCTTGTGCTTTGTGCCTTCGTATCCACGGACATTTAACTGTATGCCAGATTGAATTCCACGGTCGGCCTAGATAAATAAAGGACTTGAAAAATATATACCTACAGCCATGATGTGATGATGCAAACGTATTACGCAACGATTTCCACAAGAATTTCAAAAAGCGAATTTACGTAAATCCTCTCTTCGCCAACAATAAACGGGAAAGCAATCAGGATTTTTTTAAAAAGATTTTTTCAACCATTTTAGATTGAACCAAAAGAGCGTGGACACCGAAATGTTAGCTTCAAACAGTTTGACTTCCCATTTTTACGGTTAGTTAAATTGTATCCTGCGAAAAAGCAATTCTGTGAAAGAGTATATTTCTTCAATTTAGAGTAAATGCGAAGAACGAAAAAGGTAAAATAACTACTAAATATTTTATTATGCTGGCTTAAACAACTGCGGGTAATCGATAGCTTATGCGACGAACTATCCCCTCTCGTTGAAATATGTTAATTTCTTGGTCGAAATCAGGAAATGTAAGGCACTTACACCTAATACATTTGATTTGGGAATGTGAAGAGGTTAGACTTACACCTAGTTTCGTTCAAGTGAACTCTAATCCGTTTTTATTTGTTTGCTTTCACAGCTGTTCTAAACGGCAAAGCCATCTTTTGTTCAGTTAATAGTGTATGATTTTCGGTATGGAAATTGACTCTTTTTATTATTGTATGACGCATTTTGAATTGTAACTGCAGCTTCATTGTTGTTGTCATGTGCATACACGTATAGAGCAGTGACACGACGTATAGTATTATGGTATATAACTATGCTGGAGCCTTAATGGGTTAGCTGCAAGGGGCACTGCAGAGAGAAACAGAAGGGCGTCATACTGAAGCCGATGCTGTGAAGAGTGATTTCTTAGACCTAAATCGCGCGATTTTTGTTGTTGGAGAAAACAACGTTATAAAGCCTGAGAAATCCGCTCTTCCTTTGTTTTCCCCTCCATTTTTATGTAGTGCACCTTGTACTTATGCCCTCCAAAATCCATACTGGTGCCAATTTGGCGGCAAATGTCACTGCTCTATAAACCATGTACAATGACTGTTTCCCGTGACGTCACCATGAGTTAGCCAATGACGAACGAGAACAAAGACTGTTTGGCCGTCTGATTGGACTCGCCCAGTCACGTGATATGCACGTCAAGGCAAACAGCCATGGCGTGTGGTATAGGTTAGGTTTATTTTACAGGACGGTAGCTTTCACAAGCCATTTGCCCCATCCTTAAAATGTATATATTTTGTGTGTGAACAACACGAAATATCTTAATTGTACATGCTTATATTTTTAAGTCAGTATTGATGATTGCACTTGATTTATAATACTTTTTCTACTGGATATTTTTGTGTGTAGGTGCTGATAATGAAATTGCATCTTCGGTACACATAGCTTCCTTAGCAACTCTTACCACCTGTTGCTTGGATAAACAGCATAATACCTTTTTTTTTTTAAAGTATTAATTTACTTACAGAATAAACATGGCCCCGTTAAGTGAAGGTTACTGGGGCAAACCCACATCTCTGGTCGATTGGTGTGAACACAACTACGAAACGACGTTTTATGCTGCCGAGTTTTGTGAGTATATTCTACTACTTTATTGTAACGCCAGATAAAATTTCAAAAATGTTGAGTGAACTAGGTTACTTGTATTTAAAAAACCGTATTCGTACACAGTGATCTTTTATATCTTTCAAGTGTTGTTTTGTTTCATTTTTTCATCACTATTTTAGTGGAATTTTTTAAGAAGCTTGCTTCCATTATGATTAACTTTAGTTTTCCTGTATGAAACAAATTTGTTGCTCGCCGTTAAACATATGTACATGTTTAAAAAAAAACCTTTATTTTTCTACGGAGTGCGGGCAAATATAGGGAAAGAATGAATTTTTGAAGCAGAAAGGTATGCTGGAAGTCACTATGACTGCAAAGTGCAGCTGGTATGCAGTGTAGTTGATACCTTGGTTATTCTTACTTTTTTGCGAAAATAAAACCTAATTGCACCGAATTACCATCCATGTAACGTCTGTGCAGTTCCGGAGCAAGAGGAGACAAAAGGAGCGGCCGTCCCGGGCACCAAATGGGAAAAGGGCGCCGAAAATGCTGGACCCTCTCCAAACACAAAATTGGAAAAAAAAAGTTGAATTGGAAAAGAATTAGTTTGTGAGTTGTAGCAGTAGTTTATGATACAGGTAGGCTACTGACTGGCAAGAAAACTCACAGGAACGTGAATTTGGTAACAATATACTTAATTTTCGGCCCGGTATTTGGAACTTGTTCACAATAAAAACGTTAAAACACTAAGAAAAGTGGGAGCTGCCACAAATTGTGGAATTCACACAGCCGCCATGTTGGCAAATCATCCCGTTTGGCCGCTGTATGAAGTCCACAACATGTGGCAGTTCCCACCTTTTTTAATGTTTTAAAATGTTTATGTGAACAAACCCAAATTTCGTGCCGAAAATTAAATATTTGCTGCCAAATTCATGTTGTTGTTAGTTTTCTCGCCAGTCAGAGTTACCTCGACCATAAACTAAATACAATTTGAATCCTTCAAATGTAGACAAATATTTTTGTCTCATGCCTACCTACCTCACACGTTCATGTCAGATTCGTGTGTTTCGGTGTGGTGGCATTATCGCAGTGTCACCGTGATGGGTTAATTTTGGGGCAGATTTGGGAAAAGGTGTGTGCTGTTACATTAGCGATAAAGAGCAGCGCTCAATGAACTGCTGGCCCCGGGTACTCAAATGTCTTGCTCCGTCACTACGTTTGCGACCTCTCCTACCCCCCCCCCCCCCCCGTCCCTTTCCGTGGAAGAACTTCCAGCACTGTCAGGTCTCATGTAAAATTCAGGCACTCCCAGGTCACATGCCAATTTCAAGCCATCTCAGGTAACGTACCAAAATCCAAGAAACCCAGGTCACATGCTAAAATTCCAGCAATCCCAGGTCACATGATAAAATCCGAGCAAAGTCAAGGTTTGGAAATCTTTTTGCCATTTTTCAAGCATACAAGGATCCTGGAAAAGGCTTTTTCATCATCTTCTCCACGATCGTCCTCTTGATTATTATCACCACCACCATCATCCTCACCACCAACCATGACCACCAACATAATGGTGGTAATGATGCCAATGTTGGTGATGATGAACTATGGCGGTGATGTTATGCTGATTGGATGGCAATTATCGGAATGATAATGATTTTAGTTTATAAGAGCCATTTAAAAAAAATACCTGTGAAACCAAGGACTGCTATTTTACAAAACGGCTGATTCAGGAAAAAATATTTTTTAATTTAATTAATAATATATTTCAGTTTGTTGATCCCAGAAACATAAGTTCTGTCATCAATAAATATCTATTTGACTGCTTTTTGTGATCATGTGACGATTTTGCCATGTGACTGCTAAAATGTAAGGAAACAAGAGTCAAGTTGGAGTAGAAATTTGATGAGAACCACTAGAAATTGATGAGAAGCCAGAGCTTAAGCGTACATTCCTCCCAACGCGTATTTTTTCTATCCTCCATATCAAGTACGGCCCTAAAGGTCTATTTACTTCCCGTTAGTCAATCCCTTGCTAAAAATCCGTTTTAAAATGTGGCATCTAGGAGATTTTCTGTTGAATAATTGTGAACTAATTTAACAGCATCCTGCTAATATTTACCTTGCAATAACCATGCCGTTTCATCTGTGTGTGCATGCATGTACTAATTTGTAGTCGTTTGCTAATAATTACCATTAGATCAAAAAATCTAAAAGACTAATGTGGTAAAAATTAAAATTATTTATGCCAATAGAGGGCCGAAGAAAAATTATAAGATAATAGCCTAAAAAATTATAAAGTGTCATGTTAAAATACGAAAATCTTACCGGCTTATGATACGACGACACAATTTTTGCGTTGATGCTGTTTCATCTACGAGACCCAAGGCCAACTGAGATAATAGCTGTGTTCGTCGCTGCGATGAACACAGCTGCTTTCTCAGTTCGCCTTGTAGTACTACTCCGAATCACGTAAAACGGTGCGACGGTAACATCGCGGATGAAGATCTGTACGTGGCTGTTATAGGAAAAGAAGCGAGAAAAATAGCGTTGGGAGGAATGTCCCTTTAACATGTGGCAGCCAACTGGGACATAAAGTCTTTGGAGACCTCGCCAAAGACCAGAAGGTGCAGAGAAGGGCACCAGGATAGAAAAACCCATTTCCATGGTATAAGCCAGAAGAAAAATGTCAGAGCACATTTTACAGCTGTTAGTTATTGTAGAGCGTTATTTAATTTTTATCTCTACATTTTTTCCTTCTTTTATTTTTAATTTCTTTCTTTTCAGGGAATACACTTACTAATTTAGGAATGATCTTATTGCCTCTGCGTGAAGCATATATTGCAATAAAAGAAAGAAAAGATAATTATATTGTCCATAGTCACGTATGGCTTATACGTAAGTTAAAGTGTTATGTTTTTTAAATAATTGTAGCATATTGTCGTGGCGATAGCTGAAAATCGTAAGAATCAAGTCGTTGCCTCTAGTGTTTATTTCATTCTTTTTTTTTTTACTTCGATCATCTTATATCACTTTTATAGGAACAGTTGTATATTTTTCCTTTCTTTTACCACGTAGAAAACAGCCGAATATAATTTAACCTAAAGCTATCCGACATAGGCCAACCTTATTAAACTTCTCATTCTTTAATAAGCTATTAATTAACTATAAGCTATTAAAAGGACATAAATCCCTCCGGTATATCGTTCGACCCGATGAGATTGCAGTTGGCAACATTTACACAGGTTATAGTTAATGTCGCCAAATCACCTCGCACGAAAGAAAAAACAAGAAAATGAATGTGTTGGCAACATTTACATACGTTTGAACTAATGTCACAAAACTGAGTCCTGCAGGAAAGCCAACAGGGATTTAGGTTCCTTTAATCAAGCCTTTTTAGCACATTTAAATAAGAAATGCTGTTTTTTTTTCTGGCTGCTTGTCAGAAGCTTGGAGGAAGGTCACATGATGGCGACAAGATTGTAGTTATGCCAATTTTCTGCATTTAGTAACGGCAAGAATTTCTATGGTTAGGGAGGAGAATTTGTGACTGAGACCCCTTACTGAAACGTCTTAGATTCATTCCTATTAGTTCCGTCTAAGTTTATAGAGAGCGCCATGAGTTTTATGTGGGAATTTCTACTCAGTTTTCAGCCTAAAGTTAAACTAAACTAAACGAAACTAGCTTGTATTTAATTATTATTTGGTTTAGGTTAGTTGTCATTTAGTTTACTTTCGATTTGGGATGAAAAATGAGCAAAAATTACCAGCTGGTGAGATGGAACGTGTGGCGTCCTCTGAAAACTCAGACGGAACAATAGGAATGAATGTAACACGTTTCAATAGGGACATTTTAGAGTTACAAATTCTCCTCCCCAACCCTAAAAATTCTTGGTAACGGTCATATCGAAGAATACACGCGGAACAAATGTAGGAATATATAAGCCGTGTTTATCTTAAACCAGTTTTTGTCGTATTCAGAGTTTGTTAATGTCGGCAAGTTGTTGTAAAGTCGTTATTTTCTCGTCTCTGTTACCATTTTTCTGAAGTATACTGCATATCCACCACTATTCCAGCCAGGAATTGCCAGGAAAGACTAATCACTAGTTTAAGTTAAGGGTACGATCAGAATACTATAGTTACTATGAAGATTGTTTTGCGATGAAACTCTCACCCTGCCTGGTAAAGTTTGGGGAAAGGCAACTGACCTAACCCGACCTTACGCGTAATATTAACAGCACAAGGACAGAGCAGCAATATCAAAACTAGCGAGAGACAATCCTCCACTTCCATAATGGCAGACACGTGACGCAAAACAACTGATGACAAAACAGCTAGAACAGTAACGATTATTTATTGCCATGGGGGGGGGGGGGGGACTTGGAGAAAATTGGGGAAAACCATAGATTTTTCCGAGCCCTTTTCAGGGGAAAGGGCCACGAATTTTGTAGTCTTTGTTGAGAGGGTGGGATTGTAACCAAAAACTAGGCTTCATAAATGGAAAATTTTATCAGCCAAAATAAAAAAAAAAAAACTCCTTGGCTTATGGTCAATCTCCTCCCAGACCCCCTCCCTCAAGATATGCATGCGTACAAAGTTTTGAAGTTGTCAGTTTCTTTGTCTAATGGTGTTCTTCCAAAACACTTTCAATAAAAAGAGTGCTTTGGAGAGCTTTGGCTTCATCTTGCAAGTGTTTACTATGTTAGACATGCGTTAGACATGGCCATGTTGACAAGAACTTTCCTAATCGTGGTGGTCTTGGTAGTATGCGTCTATCAAATTAAGTTATTGTACTGCCATTAATTATGAATTTCGTTACAAAGGAAGTTCAAAGAATACTTTTTGGGAATGTTTTCAAGCACGTGTTAGGTCTTCCTTTGTTTAAAATGTGACAGTGTTTTCCATGTAATCGGGAATTTGTTGATGTTGTGGGTTGCTATGTTTTTAATTTATCCAGAGAAAGTCAGTAATCAAAAAGCGTACGTTAATTTCGGGTTGGGGGGAGGGGGATTTTTGAACCTTGAGTTGGGGAGGAATGAGTTTTTTTTTTCAGGATCATAGAAGGGGATCACCGAAAAGATTTAGAAGTTATGTTTTCTATTCCTCATTCCTTCAGACGTAAATAATAACAGGTTCTTTACACGTGTTATTATCAATCAAAACTCCACAAATTGTGATAGTTTTAATGGTAAATAGCTGTGATGACGATTAACGACTTTTATTCCATAGTTGCAGCGGCCATTGGCAGAAATGTGAAAAACCCATTAACCGAGGAACGTTTACCATATGTTTTGGCAGCTACCAACAAAATTATAATTTTTGAGTGTTTGATTAAAGAAGAAACTTGACAAATAATGAGCATAAATTAAAAAAACTGGTAGTGTGAAAGCTGTGTAGGATCATAATTCAAGATCCCCAAATCAAATGACAGAAGTTTGAGATAAAACGGAACGAAGTTAGCTAATTATGTTAGCTACAGAAATGGGTGAAATAAAATAAAATGCTGTATGAAATTAATGTTAAAGTTCGTAGCCTAATGATGCTGAAGCAAGAAACTAAGGTGGTGGACAAAACCTACCGACTTTTTGAAGAACCTTAAGAAGACTTACAAAAAATAACATGAAGAACTGAAAAGCGAATTAAAAGAGATTAAAAAAAAGAAATGATTAAAGTGGGAAATATGAGACAAGAACGCAATAACACAAAAGAAAGTGGATAAATATGCGATTAAACAAAGATGAACAAGCACAATACGAAAGAAACAATGTGAAAAGCTCGGTGTGGATACGTGCCAATGTGATTGATTATCAAAAGGCAATCAGGGTCATTGATTTTATGTGGTCGTGTGACATTTTTTTGCTTTGTTGTTATCTAGTACACTTGTTTTAGGCATGTTTGTGCCATTTAGTATATGCTCAATTGCATCCCAATTTTGAATCACCCGGTAGATTCAAATTCGCATCCACAACTGTCACAGTTCGAATATCCCCTCTTTTTGGATACCATTTATGAACTAGCTCTGCCTCTGAAGTGATGATCTCTGTGTAGATCTTCCGAAAAGGGTAGGGACAATGTTCCCCTCTGCTCTCCTCCTTTGCATGCCACTGTAGTAAACTATTTCCATAAGGACGAGTTTAAATGAGTTAGGCGTGGTACTTTTGGAAGGCACTGTCTGACAGCCTGTAAATTCTGTAATTCCACTCAGATTTCACTGTAATTTCACTCAGATTACGGTTCTTTACAACTGCCCAGCTTGCTTCATTGTTCCACAACGTAAAAGGGAATGCCAAAATCGTCCATCATTTCGTTTTAAGTAGCTCTCTGACCCACTGTATAAGAGTTCCCAGATATTACTTCGGTAGGCATAATTGCGTCAAATTGCAAGAATTTTACAATGCTTTATACATTCTGTACTATTTGTTTACTTGCTAATTTAAGTATCTTTTGTTTTTTATCCAACAGTTATTGGTATTGGATCATGGTGTTTCCACATGACTTTACTCTACGATATGCAGGTAAATTCAAAAGGTAGCTCGTCTTGAGCTGTAAAGCTTTCTAATGAACCAGTTTCTTCTGAACTGGCAGGAACGAAACTTGAATCGAAAATCGTATGTCGCGATCTGGGAGTATGGATTACGTTGGACCTGAAATCCACGGTTCATTGCCACAAAATTTCGGCTCTCGCTTTTCGCAGACTGGCCGTGGTCAGTAAGTGTTTCGTCTCCTCATGTATTAAAACTCGTGTTTGGGCCTTTCGGGTGTTTGTTCGGCCGCTCCTTGAGTACGCGAGCCCGGTTTGGTCGCCTTATCTTCTCCAGGATATTGATTTGTTGGAATCGGTGCAGAGAAGTTTCACTCGTAACCTGCCCGGTCTACGTGAACTTTCCCAGGGTGAACGACTGCGGCAAACTGGTCTTGAGCCACTCGAATTAAGACGACTGAGGGCCGACCTCAGTCTTACATACAAGATTGTTCACGGGCTATTGGCTGTTGAGCTTCCTTTCTTCGAGCGGCATCCATTATCATCAACTCGGGGGCACACCCTCAAGATGCGTATTCAATCCGCAAGCAAGGATTGCCGCAAACATTTCTTTGCGCTACGTGTTACAGCCATTTGGAATAGCCTCACGGACGATATTGTAACTGCTCCAACAAACATTTTTATTAAACGTTTAAAATTATTCTCATTGAAACACTGCCTACTGCGCCCGTACCATTAGAGCCCCTGGTGTACATGTCACTCTATTTAACCAATTTACCTGGACCGGCGTTAGTGGCATGCCCTTCCGTTATCCACCCTTTCACGAGGAAAAGTTTATTATTATTATCTCCAGATGGTCGAGGAAGCAGCATATTTTTCCTTTTTTCCTAGGGAAAGGGTGGGGGTGGGGGGAGTTGGAGGGTAGGACATTCGGTGGGAAGAATAAGCTTTAAGTTAATGAACGCAAACAATGTTTTACATGCTATTGCTATGTTTTCACCCTGTTTAATAAGGCGGCGAATATCTGCAGAATAACTGACTTAGCGCCTTTATCGCTGTGGCCACTCCTCCACTGGCATAAAGATGACTCAGTAAACCCGTTATTAAGATCACAGCAGCGACCAGAGCCTTATTAACGGGTTCAGCGAGTCAACTTTATACCAGTGGAGGAGCAGCCATAGCGATAAAGGCACTATATTAGTGATCTGGGGTCGAATTGGGTTTGCCAGTTCAAATCCGGGTCATGCCACTCTGACAAAACGTAAGTGCATAAAGGTGGCTTACTGTACAACGTTATTTCTAGTGTATGATTTTTCTGTTTGGCTTGTTTTCCTCTTTCCTTTATATAATTTACAGCAATTTGCTTATATTTATTAACCATTTATTTTCAGCCTACTCTATCGAGAATGGGAGGCGTTTGTTGAGTGGCTTTGTTGTCTAATGAAAATACTTAAAACACCTAAAAACAATAAATCTCGTCGTGTGGAGCTCCAACACAGGAAACTACTTGATCAGTTTCAGTCATTTTATTAGATTTCTTATATATTTCTGCTACCGTCCGTCGCCGTTTTCTTTGGCTTTTAAAAAAATTATTTTTGTCTGTCGCCATGATCGCGATTAGTTAAAAGTGGCAGTAGCAACGGATTAAGTTTTTGCTAAATGAATGTTGCGTGATAACCATTAGCAATGATAAACAAAATTTGCGATGCAATATAACAATGACCGGTGCAATATAGGAACCTTCAGATTATATGCAGTGCCAGAGCAAGGTGCTTGAGCTCCTGGGTCCAGTTGCTCATAGCGTTCTCCTTTACTACTACGCAGCAGATTGAATAACTCTCATCATCCCCACGATCCTACCGCAAAATGATCCCAAAAATGGTGCCACAAAGATAATGCCAGCACACTGAAATTCTTTACTCACGCCAACCATGTAGGGATAGTATACAAGTTCATGCTCAAACCAAGTTTAAAATTGCAGTTTTTGCATTTGTTATTTGCTGAGGAATTGTTAGTGATATTATCATAACTTAGAGCGACACCCAGCCTGCCTTTTAATATTCCGCCTGCCTCATCACAGCCACGCGGAGATCGCCATCCGCGCATTTACAGCGCTAAGGTCGACCGGGGGTGGTAGCTGCGTTCCTCGCACAGACGAACGTAGCTGCTGTCATGGTTGGCTGTGGGAATAGTACACGAAACAGCATCAAGTTAAAGATTGTGTCGTCACAAACCAGAATGATTCTGGTATTTTAACTTCACAATTTATAATTTTGTTGGCTAGTGTCTTATAATTTTGCTTCGGCAATCTATTGGAATAATTTATTTTAATTTGTACCGCATTAGTCTTTTAGATTTTTGATTTCATGATAATTATTAGAAAATTAGTATATGCACACACAGAGATGAAACGTCATGATTATTGTAAGCGCACAAAGCATCATGTACGTGTAGGATGCTGTAAATAAAGTTAACAATTATTCAACAGAAAATCTCCTAGATGCCACATTTTAAAACGGATTTTTACCGAGGGATTGTCTAACGGTAAGTAAATAGACCTTTGGGGCATGCTTGATGTGGTGGATCGAGAAAAATGGCGCAGGGAGGTATATCCCTTTAAAGACATTTGCACATCTCCATTCAGTAGACAGAACTAACAGATTCGTAAGGCATTGTTGAGACATTGTTGGTCTAGGGTAATAATTATTCATTTCCTCTTGCTAAACCTACGCTAGCACGACGCAACACAGCGTGAGATTGGCAGAGAGAGAAATATTACAAAGGGATGGCTACATTCGAGTTAACTTAAGCGCATGCTGGTTAATCCAGTTCCAGCCAAGCAAATGTCATTAATAGGGACACGGACACGCTGCCGGTCTGATCTGGAGGGGGAAGGTAACATACTAAAATAACTCTCCATTTGAAGGAAATAGGGTGTGCCAGAGAAGTATTTATCAAAGTTCAACCTTTTTTTTCAGTTTTGTTTTGTTTGCCATCCCCTTTGCCCCTCCCTTGCTCCAGCACTGTATTTGCCTGCAACTCGTATGCAGGGTTGCAGGCTCCTTCACCTATAGTTAATAAATAACGCACAATCTGTACAACCATAGCTATAAAATGGGCTAGATACTATAGGTGAAGCCCATTTTGTGCTACAAAACAAATAGTTTTGTCTGTAGAGAGGGTTGTATAAAAATATCTCAACACTGAACAACAAGACCCACTAGTTTCGTGATTGCAGCTGATGTCTAGATATCTGAGCCAACAGATTAAAATTAATTTTTGTATGCGGGTTTACCAGGCCTTAAGACTCTTTCAAAATGGTGCAGATATTAGGATACAAATGTTCTCTTTAACATGAGAGATTGAGGTCAGACTAGCGTAATTTCACTTGTACGATATAGGCTGTTGTTAGTTGTCTCATGACCATACCAAAATCAAAAGTGGCACAGTTTTACTGCTTACTCAGTGTGTATCTTACGTTATTTTGCAGTTATTGGATGAAGTGCCTATGCTTTGGGGAAGCAGCGTTTGGCTCTATTATGGGTAAGTATGACACACCTTATAGAAGTTTGATACAGCATTCATCGTCACCAACAAGCAATAATATTAATCAACTGTAGCAAAGCCTCGTAAAGTATATGCTGTAACAGCTTTATCAGCGATACTATACTGATATCAAGAATTTATAGGGTTGGGAAGGAAATTTGTGACTGAGACCCCCTACTGAAACGTCTTAGATTCATTCCTATTAGTTCCGTCTAACTTTATAGAGGGCGCCATGAGTTTTATGTGGGATTTTCAACCAAGTTTTTAGTCTAAAATTAAACTAAACTAAAAGAAACTAGCTTTATTTAATTATGATTTAGTTTAGCTTAGTTATAATTTAATTTACTTTAGATTTGTGCTGAAAAATGAGCAAAAATTACCAGATGGAATGCGTGGCGCCCTCTGAAAACTCGGATGGAACTAATAGGGATGAATGTAACACGTTTCAATGGGGATTTTTTAGAGTTACAAATTCTCCTCCAAACCCTATAAATTCTTGCTGGTATGTATAGTATGTCTGGCTTTGCCTTCCACAATGTTTCGGAAAAAGCCAAACAATTAGCGATGCATCAGTATTAGTGTATTACAAGTCTTTGGTCTGGTTTGCACCGCTGCAACACCTGTTGACACACGTTTCTCCAAATGCGCGTCAGTTTGCAAATTTGATACTTGGTGTCAAAATGGTGCCACCTGCCAGACTATTAAATATATTACAAGGTCGGTCTTTGACCAGACCTTTCACATACTTGATTTTGGTATCCGTTTGTGTCGTTTCTGAGAGAGCCTTTAGTTTAGGAGCCTTTGAAATAGGGGGGGATTTCAATTAATTAAATGTAAGGTAACTATATAAAATCCCCCGATTGTTTATTTAACTACTTTTTCAAACCTATTGCCATCATCCCACAAATGAAACAGCAGGGATGATTCAGGGACATGTAAAATGTTTTTTTTTCAGCACTTAGCAAACTAGCACAAACCATCTTTGTCGCATTATGAATTTTACTCATCAGCGTGGAATTTATTTTTTTTAGTCTAGCTTCCTCCTACCCCCAACCGTGCGTCGTTCGTATTGCTACCAGAGAATTTATTAAAAAAAACCCATTCACCCAGAGTTATATGATTGTCGATCACGTTGAAAAACTTTGATGTTTACATGCATGATTTTATTTTTTATTTAACGATCAATAAATGCTGTCATCCGTGTGGACTTTCATTTTTTGAAGTGCTAGGATGCTAAACTGAACGCTAATTTTATTTGGCCTTTAAGGATGAACCATCCAAACAATGTACGTATGTATCAGTTTTTCTAGACACCCCCACATGAATAAAATTTACAAGAATTTCATTCTCCTACCCTCACTGAATCCTTTCTTATAAATCCATTTAAAATTGTGGTGGGTAGAATAATATAAACGTGTAAACCTAGGATTACATTACGTACATCCCGTGTGTACTTAATTTTGCTTGCTTTGTCGTTGGAGCTATGTTCAGTGATTTGATTGGTTCCTCAGAGGTTCGTGGTAAGCCAATGCCTGGACAGAAGCTCTGGGTCAGGGAAGCAAGAACCACAACGTCTTCCTTGGCAAACCTTGGGGGAATCGTGCATATGCAACGTTTTACAGTAGTTATCTATTTTTTTGTGTGCTGTAATACCCTTAAATTTGTTGCAAAACGTATGGGTTTACAATAATGCTAATGGTTTAATCAAACCATTTTGTTGTTCCATTTAACGCGTAAAAATTGGCATGGAGTCTTATAGAAAGCATAAACATGGTGGATACTGTCAAGTTAACGTTACGTTTTGTTTTGTTATGAAACAGTCAATAACAATACAAATACGTAACACAATTTTTTTTAACAGCTAGGATTTTATTTACAGACAGACGATATTTCTGCCACCCAAAGAGACAAATAGAGTTCTTCAAATAGGCCTGTTATCTTACTGCATCGTTGTAACTATAGTAAGTCCATCACCAAGTTCTTTTTAATGTAACAAAAAAAATCATGTGAATCATGATAGACACGCAAGCATCATGGCATATTATAAAGACACGAAGCCAAGCACCAACTACAAGTGAAGGTCTGCAATAAACATAAATTATAAGGTAAAGGGGCAAGAAAGCACACAATGAACATTAAAAAGTGACCTTATGAGAATACAAGACAGAATAATATGTAAAGACAACTGCCCCAATTAGGACTTAATCCAGAACCTACGACAAGTTCTGACGTACGAAATTGGAATGGGAAACACGGCTGCATTGCTGCACTAGAAAATGGAAATTGACAAGAAAACCTGTGCCAAAACGAGTATAAGTAGGTGTGTCTGTTTTAAGATCTTTGCACTGGTCTTAAGATCTTTTCACCAGTCTTAAGATCTTTTCACCAGTCTTAAGATCTTTGCATTATACAAGAGCAGATGTCTGCATAACGTGGCTCTACTGTGGGTCAGGTGGTATTCGTAATGAACAAGGTCTGCATGAAAGGAGATGTCTAAAATACTGCGTTTGGAAGTGTGCCGATTCTTTCTTGGGCTGTGTAGTATGGGTACATCAAAATTTTTGACCCAAGCTGATGTTCTAGTTCTTGTTCCCTCTGAGCAGGTCTTGTTTCCTCTGACACGTGTATGACTAGATTAACTTGGGATATTGCTGGAGTTTGGAATTGGGTGCCAATATATATATATAGCTTTGGGTAGGGCTGGGACAGAACAATGCAGATGGCTGATTTCTGTTGATGGCAACCACTTTGGTATTTTGTTGACCACACCAGTGTACCAACTTAAAAGCCAAACATTTCAACCAGTTCGCCTGAATGTTTGGCCCATTAAAGTGCCCCAATGTCCGAATTACCTGGAAATATACTCCCTAGGCAAAATAATTCCACTTTTCATTGGTTTATGTTTTGAATTATGCCGTGATGACTGAACCCACGGTCAGTCTTTAAAATTGATAGTAAATAAGGCTAACAGCGGTTGTCACGAACTTTTGTTTGCAAATCATGTAGTCTGACGAGTGGGAGCGTGCATAGTTTTAGCAACTGTTAAACATTACTTGCGGAAGTGTAATCTATCAAGATTTTATCTGAGATGCGTTGCAAGTTGGTCCTGCATTATTTGGTCATGTTCTGCAGTGCCTCTTAATAATATTTATTTTTATTTTTTAACTTTACTCTTTGTAATGACTGGTTTTTGTAGCCTGTGTTTTAATTTAACATTGTTATCGTCATTTTAGTTGTTCTGCCTCTCAGATTTTTCGTATGGATGCCTGTATTTTTTATGCATTTACTTTTTACTTCAATTTGCAATTTTTACTTTTACGTACACGTACCTTCCTTTTTATCTGTTTCCTTTTCCACGTATCTGGTGATGCCATCAGGAACTTTACTGTCACTGGCAGGTCTAATCTTGGTGGCAAAGCAGTTCATGCTCTTTCTTTCCTCCCTCTCTTGTTCTTGTCCATCTTCCCCTTCCCGTAATTGAACATGTGGTGCACGCTGCCTATTTTAACTTTCATTTTAACGCTTTCCATTTTAGTATAGGCTGAATGTCAGTGGCTCTTGTGGTCCATTCCAGACCTCTTCCAAATTTGCAACGAACTTTCATTATTATTATTATTATTCAATGCCAAGCTAGTGTTTAATTCTTCGCCATTTAAATTGTTTTCCTATTGTTGTGTTCAGTTGCATTTAGGCTGGCGGTGAAATCGTTTGACGAGCCTTCTCACGCACATCATACCAGCATAAGCGGCTGACCTTCTTTTATGAAGACATTCTTAGTCATCTCCTCATGCTAAATACGGTTGATCCCATCTTGTTGCCAGCATGCATGGAGAAATTGTTATACCCTCAGTCTTCGTTGGAGAACAACTTAGTTTAGCTTAGCAACTTGTTTGTTGACTTACCATGCTCATCGACCATTCCCTGTTCCAGGGCAAAGAGACGGGACCAATCAGAATTGAATCAAAGCGGGATAGTTTACTGTTTCACATGAGACCGGTCGAGACTTCTTCCAATCTCAGAGTCATCACGTTATTAACCGTGGCGGTGTCGTTCTCGTCTCATCTCCTTAACAGAGACCTAACATTTAACGAGATATATCTCCCCGAGACTGCAACGTAGAACCCTGAGAAACTCCAATTCTGGTTTTAGTCTCGATTTTGTGTGATGTGACACTATCGCCAGGTAGTAAGCCACATGAATGCAATTGTTATAGGCCTACACCATAGCTTAATCAGCCGAGAAGTGGATTTTACAGTCAAGAAGGAACTGAAAAACCGTCAGTGATGACGAAAATGAACAG
Organism: Lithobius niger; assembly: GCA_023313725.1. Taxonomy (NCBI): domain Eukaryota; kingdom Metazoa; phylum Arthropoda; class Chilopoda; order Lithobiomorpha; family Lithobiidae; genus Lithobius; species Lithobius niger. The sequence goes on from JAHWFP010260139.1 coordinate 16,266, forward strand.
TTGGATTGGGCGAATATGATACCGGTGTAGGCGTACCATTTTCAGAACTCGTAGACAAACATATTGCTGACTGAATAAGTAATAATAATAATAAAGTTTTTTTTTTTTAGTTTAGGGAGGGCAAAAGTGGGTCGAGCCCTTGGACTGTCTCATCTCATCCTTGGTCTCGTCTTGTAAATGTGTTTGTCTCGGTCCCAGATAAATATCCACTCACGTGGAACAGTAGGCTGGTCAAAACCATGGTCAAGGAATTCTCAAGTAATTCAGTGACTCCTATTTAGGTTTCATGGTCTTGATAGTGATTACAGTTTATGTTTAGTTGGCAATACGCTTGCTTGTTACTAGAATAGAGTAGATTTAAAAAATCACCCTGGCCTGAGCTCTCGCTCATAAACACCCCCCCCCCCCCCCAAAAAAAAAGCATCAATCTACCCAAGTAACTGTCAAACCGGGCCTTAAAGGAGTTTAGTGTAGTGGCTGACATTTCCAGAGGCTGTAGAGAGTTCCAAGGCTGGACTATCTGCAGAGAAACAGCATCGGATGTTACTATTTGAAGTATTACCTTGACGGCGATGGACATGTTGCCTGGTATTGGAAGAAGCATAACAGAAAAAGTCAGAGACATTGATATCAAGCCGGTTGTTAAGAATTTGAAAGGCAAAGGATCATGTCGCCACGAAGGAGTCACTTTTCGACATTTGGAAACTTCAACCGCTTAAGCCATTTACTGGTAGGGAAGAGGTTGATTGGTTGACACCATTTAGTTAAGTGATGCTGGCAAGACTAAAGCCTGGCAATGAAAGTATAATAACAAGGGTGGGTTTCAATCTGTGACCAGTACTCAGAACAAGGGTGGGTTGCAAACTGTGACCAGT
>JAHWFP010260139.1:20749-32248 GCA_023313725.1 Lithobius niger
TGCCTGTGGATTGCTAATCTCTTTGAAAATATTGCTCACCAAAGAGAGAAATTCCTTGTTTAGAGGTTCGTTTTATCACGCGTACTTTATAGGCCTGTGAATTGCTAATTTCTTTGCAAATATCGCTCACCAAAGAGAGAAATTCTTTATTCAGAGGATCATTGTGTAGTCTATTGTATAAGTACGTGGCTTGCTGGTACCTTTGAAAACATTGTTTACCGTAGATGGAAATTCCTTATTCAGAGGTTTGTTTTTCGTGTATACCATATATATATTAAGATTGCTTTTGCCTTTAAATAAAACGTAAGTTTGAATCAATTAATTAAAATAATGCATATACTGGTATTTTTTTAATGTCATTTGGAAGCAAATGTATGACAAGAGCAAGTATTGCTGTAGACCTAACAAAAAACTGTAATTAGTAAAATGCTTTTTTACATGCTGTAGTTTACAAAAAGATTTGAGGCACATCAACTTCGAAATTCTCAGCCAAATCTTTCCCAAACCTTATCTGGTAGAGGCTTTAAGTATCATCTTCAGATTTTTGTTTTGTTCCATACCAATTTTAATGTATTCATTTAATTTGTTTTCTAGAACTCCATATTTAAAACTCAAACCATTCTGTATCGTTGCCGCAATGTACAGCCTCGGAGTAGTTGTCTGGTTAATTGATACCAACCTCTGCCATCGAGTTACGTAAGTATAACACACATATTCACAAGAAAAACATAAATGGAATTATTTGGGTGTCGTTTTCAATTGCTGAGGTTATCTTGGGATGGAAAGGGACAATTTTCTAGGAAATTCCTAGGATCTTTTACGTGCTACAATCGACATGATTATGAATGCATTTCCTGGGCCCTTTTGTAAGGGAAGGCTGAACCAGAAATTGCACCGACTGAGCACGCCTGGAACTCCAGTTGGATCTCCAATTTTACTTCTTCTACGTATATAAAAAAAAAACATTTTTCTAGTTCAGTTCATTTTTCATGTTAACTGGTCAAACTAAACTAAAAAATTGGGGTTTCAGAAGGAATTCTCCCGGACATAATTTTCTATAGCCACATTTTGCTTCCACATGAGGCTGCCACATAAGGCTTCCCTGCACGTGCAAGAAATTGTCGGGTTCACCCATTAAATATTTCACAGCACTGAGAAATCACACCTGACACAGAATCAAAGTTTGTTCCTAAAATGGGGGCCACTGCATGAGCTTGCGTTGGGGCGACCTGACCCCCCCCCCTATCAACCCCCAGTTAGAAAGCTTATTTTTGTTCCCATCAGAAATAGACATTTGCTTCCAATTGGGGAATTATGTGCATGACCCAGCCAATCTGATCGCCCAAAACGGCGTGCTAATGAGATAAACCGGATGAGTGTTATTGTATCTTCACCGTAGCTCTGCCTTCATGTTGTCCCGACGATACGAAACATAGGCTACTGACACTTTGAAATACACCTAAAAACCTACGAGACTGAAACGAATAGCACATTTTATACTCTCATCTTATTTCAACTAAGTAGAAAAAAAATGTTTATCTTATAACACAAACACCGGTAACGGAACGTCTCTCCCCTTCACTCTGACTTCGTACACAGGAAGCTTCTAACTTGGAAGTTTCCGTTCAGGAATTTACATAAGTCGCATGTAGAAATTCTTAAATTTATTATTATTCACAAATAAAATTTACAAAAAAAATCTTTAAAAACTTAAATGAATTGGTAAGTTATCATTAAAACACATATCCGTGACTACTCGGCAGTTACCTTCGATAATAGCTCTTTTGCTCGAGACGGCATAGTCCAATTCTCGGGGAATAGGGGGGAAATCACAGTCATGCTTCACACTCGTGAGTTTCCCCCCTACCCCCATCGAATTGAACTGCGCCATTCTTATCTCGCAAAAGGGCAATTATCGACGATAACTGCCGATTAGTCACGGATATATATTACTTAACCACTGACTTACAAAATTTCAATATTGCAACAAAATTTAGCTATAGCTATTTGTTTTTGTGACCTAATTATAGTTAGTTGAGGTTTTTCTCTTCTACTCCGGCAAAGATGCAGCTACACATTCGAAGGCTGTGGCTAGGGAATCTATTTGATAAATAATGACATATTATTTATTGTTTTCAGAGCCGTTCGTTCTTCATTACCCGTCATACTGCAACCAGTAACACAACTTCATGGATGGTGGCATATATTGGCTGGATATGCAACCTTTAGCCGACTGCTGTACACGTAAGTAGTGAACTCTTAAAGGGCAATTACATCCAGTTTGACATGCTTGCTTTACTTTTGGATCACTTACACAATAACTAAACACAAGAACTGCGGTAAGAATACGTTACGTACGTCCGATACAACAATTTAATTATTGCATCACCAAAACACGACATGGAGACCGCTATTGCTTTGCTGGAACGCGCAGAAATTAATGCCGACAGATGTCACTTTTCGATTTCGACTCGCAGCTGATTGAGATAGCTCTATTGGCTGTGAGAACTGAAGCGTCCGACGGCGTTAGCTGGCCGACAGTTGTAGTGGCCAGCTAAGGCCGTCAGACGCTCGAGCTCTCACAGCCAATAGAGCTATCTCAATCGGCTCTGAGCCGAAATCGAAGAGTGACATCAGTCGGCATTAATTTATGCGCGTTCCAGCAAAACAATAGCGGTCTCCATGTCGTGTTTTGGTGATGCAATAATTAAATTGTTGTATCGGACGTACGTAACGTATTCTTACTGTAATTCTTGTGTTTAGTTATTGTGTAAATGATTCCAAAGTAAAGCATGTATGTCAAAATGGATGTAATTGCCCTTTAAAGGTTTCTGGTAATAAGTACCTCAAATACACACACATTTCGTCCTTTTTCTCTATACACACATTATCCCTCCAACAACTCTTCCTTTCTGTTATTTTTTCCCCTCATCTATTCCGTCATTTATTCCCTGAAAGCAACGTTAAAAAACACACTTCCCATGCAATTCCACGTCTGTCATGCATCGAAATATTTGTTGGCCTTAATAATTGTGCGTTTTGAAAGACATAAGAGTTGTTGGGCACTTGTGCCCTTTTAGTGGCAATTCATATTTTACATTGTTATCCACTCTTTTAACATTTCAGTGAATGATGTGACTTAGATTTAAACCGGTGAACTGGCCCTTCACCAAATCACTGAAATAGCACATTTGTGGTTATGCCCACTCGTCCAGTGATGTTTCTAGTGTACTATTTTTTTCTGTCAGCTTTATTTCAGTTTACAATTCTGTCTCGACTACTACAGGGCTGTAGACGAAATGTCACGCAAGTTCGGGGAGGGGGGCGTGGAAGAAAGAGTGCAAAATTTTCGATACGTCATTTGTGTACAGCCTCTAATTTGATTTGAGTTTGTTATATTGGTTGAAATTTAAGGTCTGAGTAGTGCTTCCGCTTATTGTAAATAGCAACCGAGATTCCTATTGTATTTGTATCGTCAGAGCTATGGCCTTTGGCTGGGTACTCTGCAACCACCTTCTCTGTATTTGTATCGCGTTGTATTCTATTAATGTTTTTTTTTTATTTATTCATTTTGCCTTTTAGGTAAATATTCCTATTTATTTCTGTGTGTTATTTTTGGCGTAAAAACGTAATGTAATGTTTTAATTATTCGATATTTTTTCCCCCGTTTAGATTCAAAGCAAGAGAGATGTATTTAAAGGACACCTACGGCTACTCTGGATTAAAGAAGGCCTAATTCGTTCGTTCTCTTTTGTAAACACGATTGTTAAAGAAGCGAAAATTAGTTGTTAATATTGGTAATAAAGAAATACAATCGAGCCAACATTGTGAACAGCAATAATGAAAAAAAAATGCATGTTCCATCATGAATAATGCGCTTGACTTGACTCCTGGAGGGCTGGACTTCCTGCAACCCCTGGCATTAATTAATTGTATACTGGCGTTAGTTCATGACAAGTTAGATATTGTGACATCGTTGAGTTAGTACAATGGTCTAATGTATTAGAGGCCCATTCCAGAGACAGGGGTTTAATTCCCGAACGCATGATGGTACGTGATTGTTTTTTCAGTAATTTTAATGCACACTTGTTATCCTTAGCTTTTGACTGTTGGACTATTGTGTTTCTTTGTTTAAAACATGATTGTATATTGTGATGATCACTGCCATATTCGAACAAACCAAAATGCTCAAGCTAATGTTTGTGATGTACATTGTTTCAATGGTGCTATAATCCATTTCATGTTAGTTGTTTTAATGATGTCGAATATGCATAAATACTTATAATGAACGGCTATGTAGTTCAGCAAGGAAAATAAATCCATGCTGTAATTTTCTTTTCTGTTAAGTGTAATAATTGTATGCATTTAAAAGGAGATGTTAGTTGCAAGCGATTTGTCGACTAATTTATGACCACCTTTAAAATTGCAACAGAGGCTGCTAGTTACATACAGTGCTGATATCTAGCATTTAGTTTCGATAAATGCTGCGTATTTTGCGTTTTGATAATTGTAGTAGTGCAAATAAGGGAATAGTGATCAAACATTAGTACCCGCGGTCTCATAGATTTTGGGTGCTGTATTTTATTGCATTGTTACCTTAGTTCACTGTACCGTATATTGCGTATTCCAAGACATGGTACGAATGAAAACTGTGCATCCCAAGACATGGTAAGAATTTCACAATATCTTGTGGTTGATAAAGTAGGTTGAAGAAAATTACAGATTTCTGTTAAAGGAATTTGTTATTAAATGACCAAAAAAAAGAGACATGTAATAAGCCATCAGCGTCGCACTAATACGTGCAAAAGAATCTCGAGCAGCCGAAAAAACAAGCTAAAACTTCTTTTACACACATTAGTGCTACGCTGATGGCTTACATGTCTTTTAATTGTATCGGTTGCTTTAGAGAATTGAGGTCTTTTAAAGCTTACATTGGTAATTTATGTGCTTAATCGTTTTTTAAAAGAAATATATTATTTTTATTCTTGGAGGTATTCCGGGTAACTTTGATAGCTAGAATTTCGATACGAGATAATTGCGATATGAGATAAATGAGCTGGACATTTTTTGTGTGGATAAATCAGTCACATTAAAATGGCATTCAAAACGCATGATTATTGTTAGTGCATGTGTTTTAAGTTACAAAAGTCGGAAATCAGGTCATTGGTTCGATCTCTCTAGGTAAAAGCAAAATTTTCTCAACAAGAAGAACAACAGTATTGAAAATCAGTTCACTGGTTCCATGGCCGTAATTTGGGCTAATCGTGCACATCGAGCTAAAAGGCATGAAATTTGGTACACAACTCATTCTTAGCAGTACATATCGAATCAGCTATGGAATCTCGAGATATCCTTTAAGGCACCCAGCATCCCCTGTGCCTCCACCCCAAGCTCTCACCATTGTGAGGTTGATGACCAACAAATTCTTGCTGAATGTGCTAAGCAGTGAACTGTGGTACACAAGTCATTCTTAGAAGTACAAATCGAACTAGAATTTGTCGGTCATCATCACCCTCGTGGAGGGGACACAGGTGGGCATGGGGGGGGGGGGGTCTTGGGGGTGTCTCATGGAGTTCCATAGCCTGTTTCAAAATCTACTGCCAAGAATGACGTGCGTACCACAATGCATGCTTTTAGTTCAAGAATTGATTGGACATTGATGCCTGAAGGGGAGATGGGGGGGGGGGGGGAGAGGAGAGCGTTTAGAGCTTTGGTGGTATTTCATGGGGGAGCCATGACTGGTTCGATTTCTACTGCTTTAAAAGACTTGTATGCCACAGTGCATGCTTTTGTACGATTAGCAAGAATCTGTTGGTAATCTTACAAACAAGGGGGGCCTTGGGTGGAGGGGATTTCGTGGGTGTTTCATAGCTAGTTCAATTCTACTGCTAAGAACAACTTCTTTACCAAATTTGATTCATTTAGCTAGATCTACAAGAATTTATTGGCTAGGCCTCTGGCAGGAGGCATTGGAGGCCTTGGGGAGTATCTCGTGCGGGTTCCGCAGCTACTTCAATTTGTACTGCTAAGAATGACTTGTGTACCAAATTTCATGGTCTAATAGCTGGTTCTACTTGAATTTGTTGGTCAAGCGTCAGATAGGTGGCAAAGGAGGATGCAGGTGGGGGGTGCTTGGCTGGTATTTCATGGGGGTTCCACGGCTGGTTTGATTTGTACTGCTACGAACGACTTCTATACCAAATTTCATTCTTTTATCTCGAATTCTTAAGAATTTGTTGGTCAGGTCTCAGGGAGGGGGAGATGGGGATATTTCATGAGGGTTCCATAGCTACTTCGATTTATGCTGCTAAGAATGACTTGCGTAACAAATTCCAGTTTTTTAGTTCGATCTCCAAGCCTCGAGGCACTGGGAGGCCTGGGGGGATATTTCGTGGGGGTTCCATGGCTAGTTCGATGTGTACTGCTAAGAATGACTTGCGTACCACAATTCAAGTTTATATCCCGATATGCTCGATTTTGTTGCTTAACAGCTGAGATTTTGTTGCTTAACAGCAAAGAGTCCCAACAACAACAACAACAACAACAACAACAACGACATTTTGGCCACGCTGTGGAGGTCAAACGGTTCAATTGTTCTGATAAAAATTTTTTATGCAGTGAAATAGTCATGACACGAGCCCAAATACCGAACTTCGTACGTCTGTTATTTCTGGGGAAACGATAGGGTTTCGAAGTCTTAAATTTTCACAAGAAGCATAAGAACAACAACAAGAATATTGTAGTCACATTAGTATAGCATTCAAAAGACCCTGGTCCCTGTTAATGCCTACATTTTAAGCTATAAAAATTGAAAATCGGTTCATTGGTTCGATCTCTAGGAGAGAGCAAAATTTCCCCCCAACAAGAAGAAGAAGAACAAGAATATTGTAGTCACATTAAAATAGCATTCAAAAGGCCCTAGACCTTGTCCATATCAATGTTTTGAGCTATATACAACTTGAAAATCGATTCAGTGGTTCGATCTCCAGATGCGGGCAAAGGGACCAATCATGAAGTATGTCATGCTTTTTTTTGGCCAATTTTGACCCCCTCCCTCCCCATGTCACGTTTTGGTACACCTACTCATACCCCCCTGAAAATGTTTCTCATCCCTCCCCCACTCCGATATTTTATTTTTGGGAAATGTAATTTTGTGGACCTGCAGAAAACTCTTGAAAACTGATTATTCTGTGTTTTTCGAGCTAGTTAAAAATGACAAACCAGAAGTAAAGAAAGAAAGAGGAAAGGGAAATAGTAGAAATAACGTCCTTTTCAATTGCTAAGGTTATCTGGGAACGGAAAAGGACACTTATGATAAGAAATACTTAGGATTTCTTCTTTGCCACAATCGACATGAGCACAAATGCTTTGCGGGGTTCCCTTTTCTTCTCGAATGCATGGGGGGGGGGGGGTTGAGCGAGACCGAGGCCAGAATTGAGACCACGAAGTAACGTTGCCGAGGAACTTGTTAAGCGACGGAGGCATATTCGGCCGTAGAGACAGTCGGTAGAGCACGGGTTTTGGACATCTATTGACAACTAGTGGCAATTTCAAAATAATAAGTTTAATTTTACGTAGTTTCCGTGAAAAATTTTTATATTAGCTTTAAAATCAATTGTAAGTACCTTTTTAAGTTGTCGTACTACCGCTCACGAAGTTTTAAAATAAAACGTAAATGCACCAACACGTTCATGAAGCCGGAAAGCATTTTAAGGAAAAGAGAGGTAAAGCGTTTCAGGTGACACTCGTTGGGGCTGCAGCTAACGCCCTCGGTAGCAGTACAAATCAACCCAATCAGCATAAACATAGTCGCGTAAATTTTGTTTTTCTCTCAAGATGCGGCCGATACTGTAGTACAACCTTAACCACCTCTGCGAAGCGTTGAACCAGGTTGCTGTTCAGTTTAGGAATGCACTGAGGCTATTTCACTGTCACTCAATTTCAGACCCGCGTACTAACGTATTTCTTATTGTGGATGGAAAAAATGGTAGAAGAGATTGAAAACCTTCAATTCAAGTCTTTCCTAACCTAGCATTCAGAATGAGCTCTCCTTTACATTCCACAAAATTCCAAGAATACTGATAGGTTCACACAGAAGCAGTTTTACAGCTCCTTTCTTTTCTGACACCTGAGAACATAAGTTATGTCCAGTTAGAGTATTATTTTTCTTCAGTATATAAAATGTAAAAGTGTGACATGACATTTTTGTAGTCCCCACTCCTCCTCCATGTCACGTTTTGTCAAACTGAACTGACCCCCTCCTCTCCCTCCTCGGACCGTGCCGTACTTTGTGAATGGTCCCAAAGAGTCTCAACAAGAACAACAACAAGAAACCGCCATGGTGTGGACATCAAACTGTTTGAATATCGTCATTAAAATTTTTAATGCAGAGAAAGAGTTACGATATGACCCCAAATACCGAATTTCGTTGGTCTATGTCAATTCTGGGAGACACTAGGGTTTAAAAGTTTGACGTCTAACATGGAAGTTCATGCTGAGGCTTACATATAACAGCCGCATGCAAAAGGTTTCAAAGCGTTTAACGAGCGTTAACCACTCCTGGTCATCTGCCCGAAGCCCTAAGGCTTACAACAATGAACACGAAAACGTGAGTACGTAGCACGACAACAGCAGCACAGGATTGTTGCTTTTCCCACTGCTAAATATGGCGAATTCGGTGGCCTCCACAATGACTAAGGCACGCAAAAATCTGTAATATCCAATCAACCACAATCTATATATATGTATAATAAGCTTAGGTTGGGCAAGCAAATTCATCATTATTATGCACTACAATGAAAGAGGGTGTGTAATGAAAGAGGGCGAGCGACCGACAATGTCAAACATGTGGCCTATAACAATCGACGTATTGCATTAATAAAGCTAGCTCTTAAAAGCCGACTTGGAAGAGTTTCAAAGTTGGTTGAGTAACAATCACTGCATACACAACCGTTGTTGGGTTTATTGCGCTTGGTATCAGAACGGAGAAACGGGCAATTGAGCGTCCTCCATTAAAAACAGACATTTACTTCCATAACAAAACAAATCACCATGGGTTAAAATGGAGGGGGAGCAGGGATGGGGATATTCAGACCACTCAATAGAGGAATCCGGGTTGGGACGGGGGAGGCGGTGGTGGACGGGAAAGGAGTTACGGGGGGGGGGGGAAGCATTGAGGAAAATTAGACCATACAACTGGGTAGGCGGCAGGGGAGTTCGGAGGAGGAAGCAGGGGGCAGTCGGCACCCTTTTCATTCTATACTGCTCACTACAGTATTTCGCTCAGGTATGCGGGTACAGCTAGTACTATTTTAAGAGCAGATTGAAACATTTTGTCGTTGTAACTTAGCTAGACATTTAATCAGCAAACTCTACTTCTCGATAAAGAACTTATTATAAAAAAAAAACGCATTAGAAAAAAAACTCTAAACGTCAATTACTTTGTAACCACGTGCAGTTAAAGACGCACTCGTGTGATGTTTAAAGTACACGAATAAGCTTTCCTGTAAGGTTGTCGATACCACAGTGTTGCTGAAGTGTTAAGTAAACGTGTAACCTGACTGTTGTCCTCAAAACGGAAGTAAAGCCATGTAAAAAACATGGAACTGGATTAGCTTAGCCATCGCGTAAATTGCTAAGAAAAAAAATACGGATTTTATAAGTTTGGATTAAAAAAATGTGATATCTTCCCCAAAACATAGCCTACTTGTTAAACATGATTCCCACCAAGCTTTTCAGCCGTTTGCAGTCGTGGTATTTCGCAAAATTAATCCCACTGACTAAAACTTCAAACGCGTTAAACAAAATTAGAAAACAAAAATGAATTCGTTGATGTTTAACGTAAGGTTTAACTGATCCAAAGTCAAAACAGCAATGGAACACAAATAAATTTTCGTGTAAGGTTTCAGATACTGCAGTGTTGCTGTATTGTTTAGTTCACGTGAAACCATACTGCCGTATTCAAATGTTTTTACCATTTTTACTTTTGAACATGACAGATCAGCTAATGATTGGTGCATTCTACTTGGCTCAACGACATCGCTGGAAAATGTTTAAAAACAAACGTCTTAATGTGCTTCGAACATTTTCATTTGGTTGGATATCGTGATTTTCGTGTTCGAAGTGTTATTGCGAGCCATCTAATAGCCCGAAATGGACATGCTTAGGATTTTTTGAAAGATTTTTTGAAAGATCTATTCTTTCCATTAATCTTAACCAAAATTGTTTAGCTTGTATAGGGATCTCCTACGCCCATTTAAAGGTGAAGAGTTAATGGCGTAGTGGCGAAAGTGTACGGTGGTTTTCGAATTCAAAGTGCTCTAACGAGCCCTCTAATAGACTCAAAATGGAAGTTCTTGGGATTTTCTGAGCGGTAGGTATATTTTCTTTCCACCAATCCTAACCGAAATTGTTTAGCCTAGATACAAATACAAATATGACCATTACAATGGCACTTTGAAATTGAAACTAGCCGCAAGACCAATTACAGCTACACCTTAAAATAGTCATAGGTCGTCTCTATCTAACCTAAACAATTTCAGTTAGGATTGATAGAAAGAATAGATCCCCACCTTTCAGAAAATTCTAAGCATGTCCATTTCGAGGTATTAGAGGATTTCCCAAGAACACTTTGAATTCGAAAATCAGTATACGCTTTCGCCATTACCGCTTCACCTTTAAATGGGCGTAGGACTGTCCCTATCTAAGTTAAACAAATACGGTTAGGATTGATGGAAATAATTGATACCCACCTTTCCGAAAATTCCAAGTATCTCCATCTCGGTCTATTAAAAGGGTTTGCACCGAAAATCACCATATGCTTTCGCCGCTACACCATTACCTCTTCACCTTAAAATGGACATAGGTCTGTTCCTATCTATAATAAAATAAAATTGTTAAAATTGATGTAAAGAATAGATCCCCACCTTTCAGAAAATCCTAACCCCATCCACTTCGAGGTATTACAGGGATTGCAAGAGCACTTTGAACACGAAAATCCCTATAACAACTAATTGGAAAAAAAAATTAAATAAGATTTTGGGGTTCAAGGGTTGCTTTTACGTAAAATACGTATATCACTTTCGTGTGCTGAACGCTTGTGCTTCACATTATGCTTTTTATTTGTTGACGGTTAAAGAGTTGCAGCCCCCCCCCCCCCAAAAGTTTTTTTTTGGGAGGGGGAGGGGGGCATGGGATTACGGGGAACTATGTGTACTAACTGAAACCAAAGGGGCAAATTGGTTGCCAGTTGTGAAAGTTTTTTCAGCTTTCCTCCCCCACTCCACTAAATAGGTAATTTGGTAGCTGGCGTGGCCATTTCTTCAAAATTCATTGTTTTCAGTAAACCAGTCGATTACAAAAAAACGGCTGATTTTAACGAAAACATCATAAGGACAATTCTTGTAGAGATTTTTGTTATCTTTAATTTAGGTTTCTATAAAATGTTCGGTACGAGTAATACTTAGCTGTTTTCAGTAAACTAGTAGATTGCAAAAAAAA
>JAHWFP010260140.1:1031-20050 GCA_023313725.1 Lithobius niger
TTGCTTATTTACCCTTTACCTTGCAATGTATTGCTTATTTACCCTTTACCTTGCAATGTATTTGTTTATTTATCCTTTACCTTGCAATGTATTTGTTTATTTATCCTTTACTTTGCAATGTATTGTTTATTTTACGCTTTACTTTGCAATGTGATGTTTAAATATCCTTTTCGTTCACTTAATGGCAGTTTTACGAGATATATTCCTAAAGATTTATTTTTCTCAGGATTTCGTTCGATTTGAACACGATATCTGCTCGTAATTCAGCAGGGCTTCACTTGCAAAAAAAATAAAATTAATTTCATAACCAACTTACTAAAGATGTTTTTTCTTCTGTGTCTCTTTTGCAGGAAAACGGCCCATCCAACATGAAGAACAACTATTTAAATGTTCCGGATTTAATGCTCAGCAACAACAAAGGAGGCGATGACCACCAAGTGGACGAAAACAAAGAACGTGGCAATTGGTCAAACAAAGCCGAGTTCCTGCTCAGTTGTCTGAGTTATGCTGTCGGACTAGGAAACATTTGGAGGTTTCCCTATCTGGTTTACCGGAATGGAGGAGGTAAGGGGCGGCCCAATTTGTTCAGGTGAACCATAAAAAAAACCAAGCCACTACAGCGACTGCCTAGTCGCACCGGTCTTCTGTAGACAGTTCCTCCATTTCCAATGTTGAGGCGAACACCTCTATCATGCACTACAACAGCTATCTCTATTATACTAATCTAAAAGCAGTAGCCATCACAATTACCGGTTAAAAATGTGTTAGATTTTAGGCCTGTTTTACATTTAGGCGTAATTGTCAGATTTTAGGCCTAATTTTAACCAGCCGTTTTAATTTCGTAAGTAGCAGCTAACGGAGATATGGATTGTATAGTAAGCTTATTCATTTTTGCAACACGGTGCGCCTTCAGGCACACAGTTACAGTGTTACGACGTAACTCGCAACGTAGCCTATATATAGATCAGTGGTAGTAGGGAAGTGACGAGAGAGACGCTGTTGATGAAGCCAACAGCGACTCATAGCAACTTGACGTTCCTATGGTAACACAATTTTAGGCCTAATTTTCATTTTTTAGGCCTAATGGAGAATTTGGTTCCACTGTAAGCCTATTCATTCATGCAACAATGCGACGAGACTATTTAAACGAAGCTAAAATCCATTTGTTTTTATTGAGGTCTTTAACTAAGGATTTTAATTCGACGATCAAATGTTATAATTTAATTTAGTTACGTCGAAGAAGTCTATTAGCCATAAGGAGGTAACGATGTTTTAATTTGCCATGTTATTTAACTAACTTTTGACACTGAATCTAACGTTGTAAACAATGGTCGTCAATATCTGGTACCGTTGCGAAGTTGAAAAAAGCGACGGACGGACAAAGTCGTTGCAATAGTCTTCTCAGCCGGTACGGCTGTACAGGAGACTAAAAAGCACAACCCGAAATTTGGCCCGTTTGTGCATTTGTTTACACTGGCTAACGAACGATGGTTTTCGTTCGCTTCGCTCCCTCAATCAGCGCTTCTCGTGACATAATTTGTGGATCCGAAATCTTAATTCTGAATCCGAAAAAGTGGGTTGTAATTTTTGAAATTAAAAAAAAAATAATAATAATAAAAAATTTCCTGCGGTAGAGTCACGATGCCCCAAGTATAAGTAGATGTTTTATGCGCGGCTCCAGGATACACTGAAAAAAAGTTGAAAAAATAGTTTCACAAATTCTGAAAACAGGACCCACTTTCTCAGCTTCGGAATGGGATTTCTGACCCAGAAATGCGGGTACACACGCATATATATATCAGAGACAAAACCTAAAAGGGTTGAAAGAACCCACTAAGTTTCAGCCAATCAAAATAGTGACATCAGAATAAAAATGGCTGCCGCCAAGTTTTCTAAATGGTGTACCAAGCCAAACCCACGTTTTTACTGACCGAAAAGTGTTCCCATTAGAAAGTAGCGATATCACACGTACCAGCGAATAGGGTTGGCGTTTGTTTAACATCTCTGTAATATATGGCGCAGTGGCAACCCGGACCACTGCACTGTGACTGAGGTTGGCGCTAATAACCTGGCTGTTGACGCGCCATTAAGCCTCAATCCCCCCCCCCCCCCCGCCCATCTAAAAGCTGCCAAGCTAACCCCACCGAATAAAGCTAGTTCAAAAGTTGAATGAAAAACCTGACCATTGCTACTTTTGGAGTTTATTATATATATACGGACGGAGTATATAGATTTCTAAGTTTGGACGTAGGAAAATGACCGTCATGTAATTCACAGGCCACCCTATGTAGAGGCCTTTACAGCTAACATCTTAAAGCATTACTTAGTCTTAACTGATGCTTGAAAATCGTTTCCTTGACGATTGTCTTGTATAGTTCAAAATGTCAGTTTTTTTATTCGATTCGTTGTGGAGGCCATGAAAGGAGTGCCGTATTTTATGAGCATAAGTGTCCTTCAGAAAACTGTCCGGAAATACGCTATATATATATATATATTATTACACAGATTGGCTTCTCACATCACGTTAAAAAAAATAATAATAAAAAAAGAAGTAATAGACGACATCTGTATGCTTACACGTCGCCAACGTTTATATGTATGATAAAGCCTTTCATTGTAACACTTCCTGCAGTACAAAAAGTGAGTGAGTTCATACCAGTTGGCGCTTGCTTACGTGACACAACTAATTTACGTTTTGGTTTGACAGTGAGCTGTATAGCTATGAAGGGTTTGAAACAGGAATAGCTGATTAGACATACTAGCGGGAGACGGGGCTCTACTCACAGCCACCTACGTAAAGGCCGTATCATCTTTGCCTCCAACAATGCTCCACAAAACGGCGAATCAAATAACGACGCGGCAAGTTTGCAAAGTGGCGTCGTCTGTTGACAGAATTTGGAACCCTGGTCGGTTAGTTTGAAATTTCGCCGCTTGGTGTAGAGATGGCAGCACCTAGCAAACTTGCGCTTCCTTCTATGTCAATGGTTGATTTTACGCGCCTAATTTGTATTGATCTGACCCGGCCTTTACTGTAGGTGGCTGTGTTCTACTACAGTACCGGCCGGATCTCGAACGAAAATAGCATACACGGCTGGGTTGAGCAATATGGCCGCTGAAAGCCCCGCTGATGCGATTGATTTGTTCTATTGCCACTTTCTGTCAGCCGAGGGCAACATTGACAGCATAAAATATCAACGTTCCTTCCCTTGCAACACTTGCTGGATACACGAACGTGTCGCTTTTTTTTTTCCAAGTGCAGAGAAATTGCTTCACTGTGGCTGAGTGCTAACTTAAAAAAAAAACTATTTAAAAATACTTTTTATAGCTGATAAAAATCTACGTAAAAATTAAAATTAACATTTTGAAAACCACCACTAGCTGTCAATAGATGTCGCTGCTCGCGAAAGAAAGATGCGATTTGCTTAGGCCATTCCCGAACAGACTGTGAAGAAATGGTCCAGTTGTGGCAGCCATTTTGTCTATCCCACCCCCCCCTCCCTCCCCCCGAATAATTTTGTGTAGGTCGGGCTGCCGGATAGTTTGCTGCCCATGGGAGAGAAACTTTATCACACTACACGATACACTTCTCGGTCTCGTCTCATTTCGAAATTTGAAATTCGAAAATCACAACACTAGGTTAAAGAATACGATAGGACTACAAAATACGATAGTCAAACAAGCAAAAGTTGGCGATCCCAGTCGCCCAACAGATTAAAAATTATTATATATATTTTTTTTTTTATATAATCCTGACTTCGTTAATTTAGACAGAAGTATCGTAAAAGCAAAGTACTTTTGTTGTCACCACACACATTTCCCAGACGAAGAGAAAACCAGCAAGACCAAAACGGGGAATCCCGGACAACTAGCAGGTACTCATAAATTGTAAGAACTGCGGAGACTAGTCTCGTATCACCGACTCCTCGCACATGTCGTGCTTTCGAGACGAGACGTGACTATGTTCACCCTGAATACAACAGACACCAGGCGAAACAATGTTTTCCTACACCAACAGGAAAAAGTTATAGGGTTGGTTACAGACTTTTGGAGTACGCTAGTTCGGTGGGGTCCCCACACTTCCTGGGAGACATTGATCACATCGAATCCAACCAGTGTCGTTTTACCCGCTCGTTGATGGGTCTTCAAAACCTTCCATATCCCATATGCTTACAACGTTTGAGACTGGAATTCCTTGAATTACGAAGATTGAAAGCTAGCCGATCTATTTTTAGCTTTTAAGATTATTAGGGGTTTTCTTACAATCGACGTCCCCTTCTCTGAAACTCTCGAAAGTGGGAAAAACACGGGACCACTGTTTTAATCTGGTCAAGCCTAAAACCCGTTTGGACGTTCGCTCCTTTTTTTTTTTTTTTTGTGGGTAGACTTGTTAACTCATGGAATGCGCTGTCATCTAAATTAGTCCAGTCGCCCTCCCTCCGGACGTTTAAACGTGGAGTCGACGAGTTGCACCTAGGACGATATACGGTAAACTGCGTATACCGGGCAAGCAGATTCACAATGTAAGGCACAGCCAGATGTGGTACTACCGCTTTGAGATTATGGGATGGCAACCGCCAATAACATTGAACATGGTGAGCAAATTCAGTCTCAGTAATTCAAAATGTTGGAGAAACTTAAGTCCGACGAGTAGGGTAAAACACGCACAGAAACAGTTAAACTGTGATACTGTTTGCAAAATTTATCCTGGCACAGGCAAAAGTTTGAACTAATCTTCCAATAGCTGTTCAATTTTACAAATTGATGTTTGTATCGTTTTTAAGACATACAGCGTTTTCACGTTTGTGGCAGACTGCCTTTAATGTATGTGTTGTCTTCGTTGCACACCATTGGGATGATTACGACAAGAATGATGAATTATGGGTCGTGTGTCTCAAGAATCTCACCCAGGCGAGAGCAGACGCGAGAACGGTGGACACGTAAGCGCCACCATGTTTCTTCAGTTTTTAAAATTGTTGTTTTAATCTGAAATTGCTGTTATGCTCTTTTTAGAAGCGTTACAATAATTTTGCAAATAAAATAAATAAATATATTGTAGGATTGGCTTCTCGCGAACCTCACTCAAACGACAACAGGAAGTTAGCTCCGCCATGTTGGCGTTACCGGCGTCGGCGAAGCGCCTGAAAGACTACAGATTGGGAAGGTTTGGAACGCAGTGTTTCTAGTACAGTTGCAACCCCATGGTTAGACCTGAGACCGTTTCTGAGGAAACCAACGAATTATTCTCCGACCGAATTACCTCCATCCCCTTAATGAACTGTTCGTGGGACCGGCTTTAGAGACTTCGGTCCTGCCGTCTCCCTTCACGCCATATCGGGTGTGGAAAACCACATATTATTAGACTGTTGATACATCCTGCATATTATTTTCGCACTAGTTAGCCGTCACTTACTACATTTTACTTGATAATTTATCAGTTTTTTTTAACCTTTCTATGCCTAATCACGTTTTAAACCACACGACGCTGCAACTTAAGCTTTTAACTCTAATGCTTTCGCTGCATGCTTTCAAGCTAAGTAGGTTGCTTAACTCGATTGTCCTACATATGGTAATGGATGTCTCAGGAACTAACCCCCTCTATCCTCCCCATGACGTATGCCTCCTCCCCACAAGTTAGGGTCAGAAGTAGGTAGCGCTCTTTAAAAACAGGCATAAACAAATCAAACAAGACAAACGGCGTAAATCATACACAATGCACGATCTTAAGCCCTGAACAATTTGGCTGCTCACGGCTGCGTGGCGTTGCAGGAAGGTGGTGTACAAAAGACGTAAAATCTATCGATAAACGCAAGCCCAACCATATGATTGCAGCAATTTTGACCTTGTAGGCACGTAGTAACGCGTAGCTTCCCACAAAAATGTACACTGAAAGTGTCACTCTAATAATTAAAGGTACATTCCTCCCACCGCTATTTTTCTCGATTCTTCACATCAAGTACGGCCTCAAAGTTCTATTTACTTACCGTTAGTCAATCCCCTGCTAAAAATCCGTTTTCTGTTGAATGTTGGGAACTAATTTAATAGCATCCTGCACTTATATACATGATCGTTTGCGCGCCTGCAATAACCATGACGTTTCATCTATGTGTGTGCATGTACTCATTTTTAATCGTTTGCTAATAATTACCTTGAGATCAAAAAACCTAAATGACTAATGCGGTAAAAATTAAAATTATTTATGCCAATAGATCGCCGAAGAAAAATTATAAGATACTAGCCCAAAAAATTATAAAGTATACTGTTAATATAAGAAAATCTTACCGGTTTTCGACAACACAATTTTTGTGTCCATGCTGTCTTATCTACGTACTACGTCTAAGCCTAAATGAGATAGTAGCTGCATTCCTCGTAGAGAGGAACGCAGCTACTATCTCAGTTGGCCTTGTATTACTACGCCGAGTCGTGCGAAACGGTGCGATGGTAACATGCGTGGATGGCGATCTGCACGTGGCTGTTATAATGCAGGTGGAATGTACCTTTAATGAATTCGCCAAATTACGTGCCAACTCACGATTTCTCGACCGCGTCGAGTTATCTTGTTGAGCATTAGTAGTTTAAAATAAACTAAACTAAATAACGCCCCGTCCCCCCCCCCCCCGACTACTTTCTTAAATCCGCCACTGGTTCGTCGGTTTCAATCCGTTCCACGTCATTTCAATGAAATGTTAGTCCTCAGGAGTGCTATTTATACCACGCAACATGGCTGTTTGCTGTGACGTGCATGTCACGTGACCGGGCTAGTCCAATCAGACGGCCAAAGAGCCGTTGTTCTCGTTCGTCATTGGCCAAGTCATGGTGACGTCACGGCAAACAGACATTGCGCGTGGTTTAGGCTTAAATTAATTTCACGAGTGTGAAGCAGGAAGAGAAATTCAATCCTTTTTTTTTTTAACATTTGGGATCGGTTGCGGGATTCGAGACGGCGTTCGCTTGGTTTGGAGATGAGGATGATGACCGCTGGCCTGTTACTTCTCGCTTTTCACTTACTTTTTGGCCCGTCCAGTTCGTGCCCTATTCTCTGGACGCCGCGAGAAGAGGGGAATGGGTGGGACGGGTGATTGTAGAGTCACAGGATGCGCTGATTGAGTGAGCGAAGCGACCCTGTGTTGCAAACCGTGCATTCAGCACTACCCGTTTTAGCTAATTTATTGATAAAATGTTGTAATTGAGTATCAGATAAAATTAAAGTAGTTTAACTTAAATGCGAGTTAAGTTGATGTTTTAAATAAAAAATTGTTAATCTATGGATCTGGTTTTTCTTTTCTCTTTCTTTTCAGGAGCCTTTTTGATACCGTATTTCGTCATGCTGTTTACAGCTGGATTACCACTCTTCTTTTTTGAGTTATCGCTTGGCCAATATGCCAGCGAAGGACCCATAACGGTTTGGAAAGTGTCACCCCTTTTTCAAGGTACAGTACGCGCTTAACCGCAGTTTCAGTTTCTATTATTTAATTTTTTTGGAGGGACATCCTCAACATGTTGGCCTATAAAAACGAGCAAATTGATTTTTTTTTTTGGTCCAAACATTTTGTAAGTTCTTGAAAAAAAAAAGTAAAATTGGGGGCCGATTTTCTTATTGATGCCAAATGCAATTCTTAATCCTATTATCGAATTTAACAAAATTCCCCAACCTTCCTTCGGTGTAGTCACGATGCTGCACAAAGAAGTTTTATATGCGGCATCATGACTCCGCTGAAGGAAAGTTTAAATAAATAAAAAAATTTCAACAATTTCGAAAATTGGGTACACTTTTTGTGTGCTTGGGATTGGATTTTGAATAAAAAAATTAACCTTTTTTTTTTGTAGTTTTTAAAAAAAATTACATGTATTTCTCATTTCCACTAAACTTGCAAGCTAAGAAAAATGCTATAAAATTAAAAAAAAAACAAATATTTGTTCAAAATGTCATGCAGTGTTTTTCATGCGTCTCCGTACTTTCTGTAAATAAGCTTATATGGCGTAGCATTACTGCGAAATACGGAGCACGTTAGGTCTGTGAGAAAAAAAACCTGGTTGGTGGAATTTCAGACTAGTACAAATTTTTTAAATTTTATTTCCACTTTACTCCCAGCTTAGAGTGCAGTTTTGAAACACTCGCTCACTAGAAGCTGTAAGTTAGTCTGGAACGTCAAGATGGCACGGTCTTTGATTCTAACAAATCGTAACGAAACAGGCACGGCAACAATCTTGATTAAAACCACCGGAATTTGTTTTAAAGCAGAAATGCTTTATTTTGTCAACACAGACTGATATGACTCATTAACCAATCCCTGTCACCGGTAGCCATCTACGTAGCTTGGTCGGTGAGCATTGCCATGGAAACGACCCTTTCGCCATCAAGTGGCTCGCAACACGCTAGCGAAATTAATGGTACGTTCACGCGCATCGCATGTATACAGAGTACTTACTATACATGTAATGAAACGGGTGAAACCAACCAGAATTCATATCGTAGAAAAATCCGGTTTTTTTTTTATGATCACTATTATAATCACTGGAACTCCCACTGAACGTCTTTATGGTTAACTTGTCTCACGATCTAAGCCATTATTTGTACCACTACCTTGTCCAGAGCAACGTGAGAAGCTTTCCAGTTTTTGCTACCCTAGGCTAACTTCCGGTAATGGCCGGAGTTTTTACCTCGATGCTAAAACGCTTCTCAGATCGCTCTGGATAACTTAGTGGTACAAGTAATGACTTTGAACGTGAGACAAGTTATCAATAAAGACGTTCAGTGTGAGTTTTAGTGATGATAAAAGCGTAAAATTTAATAACACTCAATACGGGTTGGATTGTTCTACGATTCGACTTCTGGCTGGTTCACTCCTTTCATTTTATTTGTGGTACTCTGTATCCATGCAGCTCTTGAGCGGCGGCGAGGCCCTATGCTGGCGGCCAGAATTTAATCGCGGTGGCAAAAGTGTCGTTGCCATGGTAAAAACGCGACCTGGATGAGCTAAATACGACATCGCTTGAGTAAATGATTGCAGTCTTAGAGTCAATAAGATAAAGAATTCTTCCTAAGAAATAATTTCCTCCAGTACTGCTGAACTCGCCATTATTGACTGTTTTCGTTGTGAGCCGGCAGAGATAACACCACCACCATTATGTTCGACTTTCAGATGATTGCGAAAATCCGTCCTAAAGGGTGGGTTTAGGCAGCAATCTCGCTTTACTTTCTCGCAGCTAGAAGCCAGCTGAAATGTCAACATGGTGTCAGTTTTGGGTCTCCTAATTCCTATTGAATCACGGAACAAGGAGAAGCCAACATCCGGGGGTGGGGGCGGGGGGCGCTCGCGGCTTTTTGAGGGAGTTCCAGGGTTTTTGTTTCGAATAGCGCCGCTCACAGAGGTCTCACGGACATGGGGATAGGCTTGAAATGTGCGTACGGACGAGGGCTAGCCTCACACCGAGTTTCATCAAGTTTACACGTCAAGTTTTTGAGCGCCGACCGTTCGGCCTGCTGTGGGACTTAGTTCGGAAGCAATTGGGAGAAACTGTTTCGTAAGAAGGAGTTCTTTTATCTTATTGTCACGGATTACACGACTGCAAAGCGTTTAAACAAATGACGTCTTAGGTAGACATCCAGGTAGCCTTTTGAGTCTGATGCTTCCACAAATCCATCACTTAACGTCGAAAGTGTAGGACGTCGAGTCGAGACACTTTTGCAACGCTTTGTTGAGGCTGTTGAATTCTGATTGTACTTCTGGAAACGGTGAAGACGTGGTCCGTGCGATTCCTCTCGTGACAGAAATGACGCTTTAGAAACACACTACCTCGATGAACTAAATTTATTTCGTAAGAAACCCTGATTCCGTTTGCAGCGAATTTGCAGCGGGGGGGGGGGGGGGGTGAGAAGCACACCCCCTCTTTTTTTTTGGGGGACACGTTTCGTTGAAAAAAAAAAGTAAAAAAAAAAAAAAATCCGACGACGAAATCAACGTCTCAAAATCACCATAATAGCACCGACGCCTTTGTAGAGATCCGACAAAACTCCCCCTGCCTTGGCTGCACCGCAGAACACGTAAGCCGCGCCGGGAAAGCCGACTGCTGCAAATTGCGAAAACAACTTTGTGTGGTTTCTCTTTGAATATTCTTTCTGGATTGAATACTGTGCAGGTGTCAGTAGAACTATTGTAGCCCGTACAAACTGTTAGGGCGACGTATGATTGAAAAGGGACGGGAGGGCAGAGGAAGTTGTAGGCGGCTCCCGGGGGGGGGGGGGAGTAATAGACCCGCGCACGTAGTAGATAGGGTAAAGTTTGTTGATTGCGTAAGTTTTCTCAGAGGCGTGCTATACGATCATCTAGCTTGGGTAATCTCACGCCACCGTTGGGTAATCACAAGCAAACCTTTCGATAATCGAAAATGGGATGGGATTAGAAGGCTAGAAGGGAGCGTTTCGCTCACCAAAACATTCTCGGGGCAGCGGATATATTTGGGGGCAGGGGGGGGGGGGGAGGCAGCCCTCTCCTCCACCCGGATATTTTGCAACGATAACGAAATTTTCTTTAAAAAAAAAAAAGGAATAAAAATAAAATGTTGGTCCTACGGCAAACAAAAATTATATTAAATGCAGTTAAGGAGAGGGGTAGGGGAGGCTTTGGGAAATGGACCACTGAAAAGTAAAAATGGTAAACCTTTGACTGAATTTTCTCCAAAACGACCAAAGTATAGCGCTGCAACTTTTGCCGCCATATTGGCACCAGTATGGGTGTTGGAGGTCATAACTACAAGGTGCACTACATAAAAATGGAGGGAAAAACAACGGAAGAGCGGATTTCTTAGGCTTAAAATAACGTTGTTTTCTCCAACAACAAAAATCGCGCGTTTTAGGTGTAAGAAATCACTCTTCACAGCATCGGCTTCAGTATGACGCCCTTCTGTTTCTCTCTGCAGTGCACCTTGCAGCTAACCCATTAAGGCTCCACCATAGAGTTATATACAATAATACTACGTCGTGTCACTGCTCTATACTTGAGAACTTGCACATTTCAAGCAGCAACTTGAAAAATCTGACCATTCCAACGTGAAAATGGTGAAGCCTTTTTACTCAGATCCGATTATTTAAGGATTCCTGAGGTTTCCAACAAATAATGCGTGCTCCTGACACCAAAAGATTCATCAGTTCATAAAAAGCCACAAAAATATTTAATTTTCGACAGTAAACATTGCTGTGTTGTTCACAATAAACTAAAGATGTTAGTTTATGGTGCCATATTTGGTGGTTGATCGTCCGTCAATCACCAAATTATGGCATTTTAATATTAGATATCTTTAGTTTACTGTGAACAAGACATCAATGTACTGTCGAAAATTAAAATTGTGTGTGGCTTTTTAAGAACTTGTGGAGCTATTTTTGGTATCAGGAGAAGCCCGCAAAAAATGTAAGAAACCTTTTACTCAGTTTTGTCCAAAATTCCTGAAGGTATTGGATCCACATATCAGGGCAACTACATGCTCCAATTTCATTTTTTTCTTATTCAGGGAACTTTAGGGACACGTTTGCCCTCAATTTCGGGAACTTGGGGACGTTTACATCCTTATAATAACACAAAAAAAGAGTGATTAAAAAATATCTGAAGGTTCAAAACGTTTCGGGAAGGGGGAGGGTGGTGTGGTTGGGCGCCTATGTTCAAAAAAGGCGAAAAAAGAGCAAATAGAAACACATTTTCAGTGTAAGATCCAAATAAAGACAGGCATTGTTTTTCCATCCTTTACATTCAGAAGTCTAAAAAATACGTAAAAAAAAACTAGTTAATGAATTGTTCATGTTGAAATTGGAACCTGGGAATCGCTATTTCGACCCTCGAATAGCCTTGGCTTAAACGGTTTTCGCCTTTGATTCAATGATTTTGCTCCGAGTGCTCCCCCAAGTGCTCCAATGTGTGGCCAGTGCCAGGCACGGACTCGTCCACCGGGAAATCGGGAATTTACCGGTGGGCCCCTTCGATCAGGGCCCCGCGGAATTCTCCCTCCCCCTCCCCTCCAAAAAGAGTAAAAATTTGTAACAAGGCTCTTTTTTTAAAACGCTACAATCATTACTACTGAAGACTTGTGAAAGGCAAAGCTTGGAGAAATTGTACAACGAACTTACCAAGTCTGGACATCAACCCATGAATCCAATTCTTATTTAAGTACGTAGGCTGTGTAAAAGGTTCGAAAAAAGTTTCACACTGAAAAAATATTTCTTCTTTGTTGGCACTGCAGTGTGCAACAATTATTATTTTTGTTTGGCCTTTGGAATGCTTCACAATGATATCCACTCACACTTGACAAAAATTTCATATGGGATTGGTAGGGAGGGGGGGGGGAAGGTAATGGGCCCCCACGTATGAGGGCCTGTCTGAGTGGTTCCCGGTAAAAAAAAAATCAGTTCCCAGTCCGTGACCCTTGAATCAGCAGTCTTGTCGAAAGTGTGATGTCATATCCATTCAACCAGTGCCGCAATTAGGGGTGTTGCAAAGGGTGCCTCTGGCCCCAGGATGCGGGGCCCAGAATTCACCAGTTGGGGGCCCAAATAAGACTACGTTTTGGTTGGGGTTACTGGTCACTTTGCCCCTAAATTTGTTTACTTGTTGAGGAGGGTCCCCAACATTTTGCTTTTGCAGCCCTCCTTAGAAAAAACTAGGTGCGGCACTGCATTCAACCGACAATTTTGCAAAGTTCTGTGTCTGAGCAGGGTTTTGCTTGTAGCCACAGCGCGTTACTCAAGGAAGCATTTAATATAAAGAACTAGAGGAAAGCCCGTGCCATGCACGGGACCGGTCATGAATCAAGTTTACGGACACATTTCCCGGGACATTTCCCCCGGCACTGTTCCCGACGACTTGCGGGGTTGATTGCCTACTCCTGCCTGCCTCCTCTTTCAATGCAGGTAGAATGGGAGAGCGCATTTGCAATGCGGGCGCGAGGAGGGGAGAAGTGAATGTTCAACCCGACGACTTGTCAGATTGAACCTTTATTGAGTTGATCGACCACTCATGCCTGCCTCCTGTTTCCATGCACGTAGAGTGGGAGAGTGCATTTTCAATGCGGGCGCGAGGAGGGGAGAATTGGTTTTCCTTTTGGCTTTCCTTTTAGCCGGCCTCCAACATTATAATAAAGATAAGGAAGCAACGATATGGCAGAGATGTACAGAGTACAAATTTCGTCATTTTTCCGATAGACAGACCCTTACTGTAAGCGATAATGCACTCACTAACATACATTTTTTTTCCTTCTGTTGCAGGTGTTGGCTATGCCATGTTTATGGTGTCCGTTCTTGTTGGAATTTACTACAACATGATCATCGCCTGGACCTGGTTTTATTTATTTTCGTCTTTTACGGACAATTTACCTTGGAGTTCTTGTGACAATTGGTGGAATACAGAAGGTAAGAAATAAAAACGTTGAAGACATAACAGCTGGTAAGTGGGTTGAATGTATCGAGTTTCAGGAATCGTCCAGTTCCTACTGTTTACCTTTATTTCCTACTTATTTTCCTACAGACAAATCGTTCTGGGTAAGGCCGGGTTTACGCAACCACTCGCTTTTGCTTTCTCGCTGCTAGAAGCTAGAAATCACCTCAAATTCAAACATGGCGGCGATTTTATGTCTGCCGCCTCGCAACGAAAACAGCAAATAACGTGAGTTCAGAAGCGTTTGGGAAAGTTGTTTCGTCATAAGAAATTCCTTATATTATTGGCACGGATTATAAGACTGCAAGTATTTACTCAAACGATGTCGGATTTAGATAATCCATTTAGCGTTGTTACCATGGCAATGTCACCTTTGCCATCGCGATTGAGTTCTAGCTGCGAGAATGCAAATGCGAGTCGCTGCATAAAGGCGCCCTTACTCTAATTTGTAGCGTAAGTAGACCAGTTGACAGATGGTAGATTTAAATCCCCAATAATAAAAAATAAAAAAATTATAATTTTTGTACTGTCTATGAGACAGTTTGAAGTCCAAATCAGTAAAAAACTAAAGGTAACATAGGACCCATTTCATTCGACATCGTCTTTGTCACTAACCCATTCTGGGAGGTGCTACCTAGGGCCTAACCTTTACATAGGGCAGGGAAAAAAAGTGAAAATAGGGACCACTTTATTCGACTCAGAATTGCACGTTCTATCCAGATATCTGGGTCCTATTAATTTTAACTTTTTTTTTTTTACCGAATTGGACTTACAAAATATTTGTGGTGTTCCTTTTTTTATGGGCCACCCTCTATTGCATCCATATTTATTTATTCAAACTCAGTCAACATATCAAGATCATTAAATTTAAAAACAACATCTACAGAAACGGGGCAGAAACTACGGTCACACTGCACACCGCTAGTTTAGTGAAGGGGCCTCAGGGACCCCGAGCAAAGCGAGCAGTAACAACCCAGTGGTTGTAAGCGTTGTCGTTTCCAACCCAAGTGAATGTCATAGCTTACTATGTCGAAACTCGAAGCTGAATGTGTCGACACTCATGCCTGACTCTGCCGAAGCTCATAACTGACGGAGTCAAAGCTCGTAGTTGACTGTGTCAAAGCTTGTAGCTGAATGTGTCGAAGCTCAAAGTTCACTGTATTGAAGCCCGTAGCTGACTGTGTGCAAATATGAATTGCCACGTGTGTAGCTTCAAAGTGTGTCCTTTCATTCAACAAAGCAAAAACTTTCTGCGTAAATTAATTTCTTTCAAAATAAATTGTTTTAGTTGTATTAACAATAAAGTGTTTTACAAAGTTTCTCGCTTGTTTTATTTAAAGACGTAAATTCAACAAAAATCGACAAAAGTAGGAAAACAGGAAAGGGAAGGGGGATTAAAAAAGTTGGAAAAGTAGAAGTAATTAAAAAAGTTAAGAAAAATAACAAAAGTGGGTGATAAAAAATAGGAAAAGTAGAAGTGGTTACGAATGCAGAAAAAAGTAAAAAAAAAATAGGAAAGTAGAAATGATCAAAAAAGGAGAAAATGTAGGACTGATTATAAAGTAGGAAAAGTAGGAGTTATTCAAAAAATAGGAAGAGTAGCCGTGTTTAAAAAGTGGGAAAATAGGAAAAGTGTATAAGTGTTTTAAAAAGTAGGAAAATAGGGAAAGTGTAGAAGTGTTTAAAAAAGTAGGAAAATATGAAAAGTAGGTGATAAAAAAGTAGAAAAAAACAGGAAAGTATGAGTGCTGGAAAAATAGGAAAAGTCAGAAAAGTAGGAGTAATTAGGAAAATTTGAAGTGATTTAAAAAAAAACTGGAAAAGTAAGGAAAAGTCAGAAAATTCCATATTCCGACGGAAAAGTAGAAATGATTAAAAAAAATTAGGAAAAGTAAGAAAAGGTAGGAACACCATGACCTATGAACTCATCATCAATATCTCCGCAGATTTACCGATGGATTTACCAGATTTGGCAATGGATTTTATAGAAACTCAATCTATTTCCAAAGATTGTTATAATGCCGATGCATTTTGTAGTACATCGATCAAATTAAAAAGCACTTGTATGATAAATAGGGAGTAAAAGCGCCAGTAAAGTGCACAACGTAACAATTTCACTCGACGTTTGGAGTCGCCCCAGACTCATTTTCACCATCATGTACTCGTGAAAATGAGTATGAGGTGGCTCGAAACTTCCAGTGAAATTGTTATGTTGTGTACTTATTGGCTTTTATTCCGTATTTTTTTTTGTAGTACACACATTGGCCAAGTTGGGTGATGTAATCCATCAAACCCTTGGACAGAACCTTAACACTGTTTAACCCTCCTCTCTCCTTCCTAATGGAAAGTAGACTCATTATAAGACATTCCTGGAAATTTCGAAGACTGTGCATAACTTTTTATCCAAGCACCAGCCCGGCTAAAATCCACTTTTTATTGCCAGTAATTTTTGAAATTTTTAACCGTGTACTAATTTGAAATTCAATCTGTAGTCAAAACGTTGCCACAATTGTGTAATAGCTGTCTTAAAATAATGATATTATATTTTTCTGCATTTTAGCGTGTCGTCGGTTCGATGCCAAGAACTGCACGGCCCATGAGGGTATTATGACCTTAAACGGGACGTGTCAATACAAGCACAATATGACTGACGGAGAGTGGCAGAACGTGACTGATTTGTTAGAAAAACCAAAAATGCCTAGTGACGAATACTTTCAGTAAGTACTTTTGGTTTAATCAAATATTCGTGATCCAAATCAAATCAAAGGTAATATTTATTATCGTAGCAAGGTAATCAACTGTTAGGTATTGTTGCGATAATGGTTTTGTTTCTTTTATCTTTGAGTCTGCAAAGAAACTACTTTTTTTGCATATGAACTGGTTCAATTTTGTGTAGTTTACGAGACCAAAGTAGAAAGAATTAAAAGTTTAAAGGCAGAAAGAATTGCATCAAGCAAAATCTAAGTATCTTGGTATTTAGGATACCGGATGAAGTCGCCGTAATCCAACAAGACTCCCCCCCCCCCCCCAAAAAAAAAAAATCACTGAATTTTTGGAACGCTTGCTGGCCATTACATAGAGCAGTGACAATAACACCTTATTTACTGCGAAGTTCATATTTGCAGCTGGTCGTTGAGCTTGCTGCAAGGGACACTGGATATACGCGGAGTTAAAAACATTAGCGTAGTTTATCAAGCCAACGCCATGAGAGCGGATTGATTGGGCCTAAAAAGACTAAATATTTTTTTCCTTGTTGGCAACTGATGCAGTTTTCAGCAAGTGGAACCTTTCTTTCGTCTGATTCACAACGTTAAGATATTCAAATTTAATTTCAAGACAAAGGAAAAAAAATACGTTCAGTCTCACAACATCACAGTCTTAGTATTGCAGGGCCCCCACAATATGGGGGGAGGGGGTCAGGTGGACCCACTGTATCCAGGCCCGGTCACAAAAGACGCCCGCACGGCATAAAAATTTGTTTTTTTCGCAATTGTTAGTTTTCGATAACTGGTTTGTGCGCATTGTGAATTTTTTTTTTAATCCCAACAAACAACAACTCCAATCCAACGGCAACGAGCACGGAGCAGGAGCACTGTAGTGCAGGCATGTCAGCTTGTTAGGCAGGGAAGCGTTCAAACATGAGCAGCCCAGATTAATGAATGAACCAACCCATTAAGCACATTTGTGGCTAACTAATATTATAAGATAGTGTAACCTTTTTACGATTTCAGTCGGGGGTTGGGGGCCTACTGTTGTAGTTAGTCCCAGGCCCCTGACTTTGATGTGGGAGCCCTGCAGTGTCG
Source organism: Lithobius niger (assembly GCA_023313725.1). NCBI lineage: Eukaryota > Metazoa > Arthropoda > Chilopoda > Lithobiomorpha > Lithobiidae > Lithobius > Lithobius niger. The sequence continues at coordinate 18,253 of JAHWFP010260140.1, forward strand.
TGCTAATTTTCAACAGACTGCTTGGCCTGACATTTATCTTCAACAGGCTTGTTAAAAATGCTGTTCACTTGTCTCACATTGGAAGACGAACGTCAGTCCAAGCAGTCCGTCGAAAATTAGCAGGTCACTGAAACTGTGAGTGTTGTGTGTCCGTTGCTGTGAGATTAAACATATTTTTCCTTCGTATTGAATTTAAAGATGATTTTCACAGTAAACACCACTTTGGAATTTTTCATGTCAACGTATGTTTCGAAGCATAAGGAATTGGACAAAACAACGATTTTTAGGTCTAAGAAATCTCCTCTCATGGCATTATCTTGACTAAAGACACTGTTTGTTTTTTACCGCCAATGCCCCTCACAGCTAGCTCAACGACTAGTTCCAGATGTGAACAAATATGGAATTATTGCTTCTCCTTTGTTGGTTCGTCTGTATTTCGTCGGATAAATAATAACTGCCCAATTTTGCATGAAAATCTGTAAACGTGAACGTAGCAAGCCAGACATAGGCTCTAAAGTAGTAGCTTAAAGTGCTCCTCCCAAAGAACTATTCTCACTGCATTAGGGTGCTTTTACTCAACGAATCACCTTTGCATTCTCGCAGTTAGAATTTAATAACAATGGCAAATGTGTTGTAACAACACCACCTGGATAAGCTAAATCTGATATCATTTGAGTAAATGCTTGCAGTCTCAATCAGTGACAATAAGATAAAGAATTCCTCGTTATGAAACGATTTTCCCAGTCGCTTCTGACTGACATATTGGGTGTTTTAGTTACAAGCCGGCAGAGCTAAAACCGTCGTCATTTTGGAATTTCAGATGATTTCTAGCTTCTAGCTGCGAGACGGCGAAGGCGAGTCGTTACGTAAACGCGCCCTTAGTACTGTATGTGTCAAAACTAACTCGCAAGTTTGGATGTGATGGGAGGGGGGGGTGGGCCCACCGAAATATTTTTTTTCATCAGACAATTTGCTTTCTGGTTGCTGATCAGGATCAAAATTGACAAAACGGAAAGCTAGTACAACGCACATAAAATACAAAATTAGCGACGTTTCGAAGCAAACTCCGCTTCGTTATCAAGCATTTAAACGGGGTGGATCTCCCTTTTTTTGATATCGTTTCTTTTATTTCCCGTACGCGAGGTCATAATTTTAGACTTGCGGTTCCAGCCTCCCGTCTGGACTGCCGTCGTAACTTTTTTTCAGTCAGGGTTGTTCCAATATGGAATGCTTTGAGGGAGGAAACGGTAAATGCTAAGTTCTTTACCCATTTTTCGCAAATTGTTGAACACTGAACCACATCAAAGGTTTCTGGAACGTCCAGTTTCTTGATCTTCAATCTGTTTTTTTTTTACAAAATTTTGGTGGCTAATGTGACATTCCTTAAATAATCCAGGGAGCGGTATCAGAGGCCCCAAGCCATTCTGCTTTCCTTTCACCAAAATGGTGTGGTGGAGAATATTTTATTTTATTTATTAATATTAATATGGCTAAGAAGCTAAAATCAAGTTTAATACTTTAAAATCCATAGAAAAAGAAAAAACTCTCTAAAGTACATGAATATAAATAAATGAAATAAAAATGGATCCGAAGTAGCTTAGAAACTGCGACTAGAGAACCTGGCCTTTGCCTGCTTAGTGCAGGTGAGAAGTCTACCACTTCGGTTACTGCTTTGGTAGATTTTGTTTGGAGAGTTAGAGGAAAGGCATTTCCAGGAATTTAAATGGGATGTAAGAAGAAAATTTGCCGTGCAGCATCTGGACCAGTGATCTACATTCGAGGACAGCTGTCATGTTGA